>JAFVLL020011956.1:0-44729 GCA_021397915.2 Tor tambroides
GGTGTGTGCTATCTCCAGTCCCCATTCCACGATCTCCTGCGAAACAAGAAACAAGGTTACAACCTCCATCAATCCAAGAACTGTTGCATTACCCTTGATACTCACCTGCCATTACCATCTGCTTCCGTTGCTGAAAATAAAGATACCTGTATATTTACTAATCCTCTGTCTGAGTCTCCTTCCGTAACAGAAGACCGGACCTCTAAAGGATTCAGCAACATGAGTGCATCCGACCCATTCCAGGAGATCGTGGATGCCCTCAAACGGATTCTCACTCCCACACCAGTTCCTCCACCACCCGTACCACCGGACACCAACACCGCCACTTCTTCTTGTCCCATGGCCCAAACTGGCGCCTTTCTCTGGCTCGGCGGAGGAATACAACGGGTTTTTGCTTCAATGCTCACTTGCCCTGGAAATGCAACCGCATCTTTATCCAACGGAAAAAGCCAAGATTGCATTCCTGATCTCCCTGCTGATGGGGCAAGCCTTCCAATGGGCCGAGACCATCTGGTCACAAGCTGGTACTATAACCCTCTCTTTTGATAATTTTGTTGCCCATTGTCTGAGTCTCCTTCCGTAACAGTTTGGTAATCTATAACTTTTAACATCAAAAAGGAGCAATGTTCTGGAGCTTCCTGTAGACAAAAGATGCTTTAATTTTTAGCTTAGGAATTGTATGACATTTGCTTGATAAACCAAATCATTTGCACTTTATTTGCTTGTCTCTATAATAGCATTGTTTTTGTGAGATGCATGCAAATACTTCAAACAGCGAGCCAAAGTCAGCATGTAATCATCCATTTATGTTGTCTTTTATACTGGACAGATGCCACATGTATGGTCTGGAATGAGGTTTAACCTCTTTGCCACCTACAATACCACTCCTGTGATAATGACACAAGAGGCTGTCATGGTAAATATACAGTTAAAACTTGGGCACATTACAAACCATTCAGTTATTTTTTATGTATTTAAAAAATCATAATAAAATAAATCACTCAAACTGATACACTGAGCAGCATGATGTACAACTTTGCTGATGCAAAAATGGAACATGAACAGGATTTGACCCTCAGTTAGGTATACTTTTATATGTGACAGAGTATATAGGTCAGAGACTATTTTGTCACAATGAAAGTGCACACCGGAAAGGTGTAGCGGTAAAGATCTGACTCGCATTTTTTAATAACACAGTCAGTTCTCAGGAAAAATGTCTACAGGGATAGTCCACCCATGAAAGTTCTGACAAACGTTATTTTCAAACTTTTTGTATTACTTACTTTCTTCTGCAGAACACAAAACAAGATCTCCCTCCTCTGCCAATCTTTACAGTTGGCACAGTGCAGTCAGGCAGACAACTGCTGTCTTTCACCAAACCCAGACTCATCAGACTGCCAAACAGAGAGCCATGATTTGTCACACAGAAAATGTTTACACTGCTCCAGAGTCCAGTGGTGCCAATAATTCTGACCACAATTACAATATTTCTAAACTGAAGAATCGCTGCCACATGATTCTGAGGTGAGCAACAGATAAAGAGTGACTTCCTGCAGCAACCTTGATGCACTTTCTCCTTGTTATTTCGAACCCAGTCAGTGACATTAGCTAGCAATTAGCTGGAAAATCTTTCTTAGGAAGGACAATAATGTAGTTCATGTAATTTTCTCAAATCTGAAACACATTTAGTCAGATTTTTTTATTAACAAATGGTGATATACTTAATTGTATTGTGAAATTATGTAAAATTTACTGTATATTTAATGTTATTAAATTATCAACCTCAAAATGCTTTGAAATTTGTAATTCAGTCAATGAAGATGAGAAAGCATGAGATGCATTTTACTTCATGTGAGTACCTACAGTATGAACTCATCATCTCTGATATTCATCTGCCAGATAAACAAAGAGGCGTCAGAGACCTGGTCATTGTCCAAATAGGATTCAAACTCATGTATTTCAAATACTTTAGTTTAAATGAATAGAATCGGCTTTACATATGCACAAGTGCAATAGTTTGTTGTCAAGGAATGGATCCACTTTCGATAAGACCAAGATGTTAAAATGCATTTCCTGAGAGACAGTATAGCAGACATATTGACACCTTAAGAATGTTCTCAACTTTGGTTCAAATACATCTCTAGTTTTCATACCTCTCACCACATGCTTAAAAAGCAAATAAAGGGGCTTCATAGTGGGACTTTTTAAAAGGTCAATCAGAGAGCAAAGAGGTGTGATATCACATGAACAAGAAGAAGTTTTTGCAGGAACATTTTTTTTTTTTTGATGAGAAATTTGATGAGTATCAAACAATCACACATTAACCACTACACAGTTAAAGTAACCATTATTTAAAGCAGATTAACAAGTGGTTCAAAAAACCTAAATCTAAAAGAGAGAAAACACCTTTAATCTATCTATCTATCTATCTATCTATCTATCTAATGTTCTCTTTAATCCAGGAGAGGAAGTAGGAGATTTTTACATAAATTTGAGGATATTTCTTATTTGTACAGTCACCATCAAAGGTATATGAAGCAATTCCTTGTGGTTTAGTATTGCAGATAAGAGGACTTCCTGAATCCCCCTAGTGAATAAGATGGATAGAGAAATACATTAATAATATAATATAATATAATATAATATAATATGATATAATATAGAAATACCGAACAAAAAGCATGTTTCCCATCTGAAACACTACAGATCATTCTATCAGAATTGAAGTAGTCCTTCCACTTGTTTTGACATTCGAAGCTGAACTGCAGTTTAAGCTTGACTTCCTGCATCACATCTGATGCCTGTTCTCCTTTTGGTGTTTTCAACCCCCAACCAGCAATGGAGCATTTAACATTAGCTGGTGTTTTCCCATTTTTCTTAGGAAGAGCCATAACTTTCACAAATTTGTTCAGCTTGGCTTTCTTCTTCAGCTGCAAAAAGCAAAATAATTTAAAGAGAACAAACAAAGCGCATAATATAGAGCTACAGTAGGTGAAGGTGAAAATACCTTTAGTAACATGATATCATAGCTGTAGTCCATCTTGTTGTTCTGTTCAAACATAGGATGTCGGATGAATTTCAACACTGGGATTCTCTGCTGACTTTTGTCCTCCTTGGTAATGTTGTGAGCTCCCAGAACAACCTCAGAGTGGTCCTGATCACAGTAGACATTGTCACTGTGGGGGGAAAAAATCAGAAACGGTGTAATTAAGTTATTTTAGTTGTAAAGTATTTGCATAACTCAAGCACAAATTTACAGATAAACTAAAAGTCTTGAGGCTACCACAGTCCTTTTTGAAAAGCATCATAAATAATGTAACCAGAGACATACTCACTTCAAACAGTGGGCTGCTGTCAGTACATAATCCTCTCTGATCAGCATCCCTCCACACGTGTGATATTTTTTGTACTGAATAGATGCCATGTATGGCCTAGAATGAGGTTTAGCCACTTTTCCTCCAATAATACCACTCTCCATCCCACCTATGATAAAAACATGAGTAACTCGGACTATTACCAGGCTATTTAAATTATATATTAGCTTTAAACATTTAATAACATTTAATATCCAACATTTTTTTCTAAATAAAGAAATAAAATGGGGCACAAAACAAATTCTAGAAAAATATAATGAATCTTACCAGCCAAAGAGATAACAAGTAGAAGAAGAAAAGAATAAAGAACCATGGTGCAACAGCCTGCGTTTAAGCATTAAGTGTGAATATGCTGCAAAAAACCCCACTCTCTACCCTCACTAGGTGTAACACCTCCCCCTCTTACCTCAAACCACAAAGTGTGTACAAAATAATAAGTAGCCATTATCCAACAAACAACTGAGAGTCACAGGAACAAAGAGTAATGAAATACTATTCCCAGTTAAGGTTATCAGAAAAGAAATAAAACAGTACTTTAAAAAGTACCATAATTCTAAATGTAGTGTTTATCTAAAAAAAAAAAAAAAAAAAAAAAAAATGGTTGGAAGTTTTGGTGTCCTATAGAGATCAATCACAGACTGATCAATGTACATAGTATTTTATTTGCAGCCAATTTTAATTTGACTGGACATTGCTTGTAGCAAACATAAAAGCATAAAAATTTGTGGAAAAAAAGAAGGGGGGTGGGGAGGGGGCATCTGTAACATAAGAAATGAGTGATTTTGCTAAACCCTAAAATGAAGGTCATGACATCTGTTCTTTACTTTTATATGGACATCTTCATTTTTGCAGTCACAGCTGGTAGTATCTTTGCTATTTCATAACATTTTATATGTAATGGTATGATAAGCTATACCTTTCAACATCAAGAATGAATAATGTTAGGTACCTTCCCATGTACAAAAGTTCTACAGTATTTTATTCATTTATTTTTTGCACTTTAATCTGTTTGTCTTTCTGTTGCTTTTTTTTATTATTTATTTATATGCAATTTAAGAAGGCTAGTCCAATAAAAGTAGGTTATATCATACAGGACCTTAGTCGCCTCATTTGTTTTTCCTGAACACAGCATTGGAAGCAATACAGACAAAAAGGTCAGAAAAAATTATTCTTAACCATTTTTATTACATTCCAAATGGAAATGGTAGCAGGGAGTAGCCAAGAATTAGTAATAGAGCTTTTTAGGCTTCAATTATACACATGAAATGATACTGTTTCAATCACTTAATATTTTTTTTAATCCACGGAAGGAAGGCAGATATTTTCATGTAGACTTCAGGGTACTCCTTGGATGTACAGTCATTATATGTGAAGGCAGCCATCCCTTTAAGTTCAGAGTCACAAAAAAGAGGACTGCCAGAATCACCCTAAAGAAACAAATGAAAGACTTAAAATGTAGTCTGCCACTATGTGAAATTATGTGAAATATCAGATGACACCATTTTTTTGTTGATTATGAAAAGTGATGTTGCAGTACCTGACAGAATGCCCTTTTCCCATCCGAGACACTACAGATCATGTTCTCAGAGTTGAAATGGACTTCCCACTTGTTTTTGCATTCAAAGCTGAACTGCAGTTTGAGGCTGACTTCCCGCAGAACATCTGATTCTCTTCCTCCAGGTTTTGTCATGCCCCAGCCAGCAATGGAGCATTCCACATGTGCAGGAATATTCTTATTGTTCATAGGGAGCTCAATAACATCCACAAACTCATTCCGCATGGCTTTGGTCTTCAACTGTAACATATTAGTGTGTGAATACCTCTATTTTACATTTAAAGAAAAAAATTAAAAATCAAGGTCCACCCAAAAAAAAAACACCATTTGAGCACCAATAATACCTTTAGTAACATGATATCATAGGTCCAGGCATTGCTCTCATATTTAGGATGTCTGATGTTCTTGTCTACTTGGATAATCTGCTGGCTGTCCTCGTTCTGGCTAATATTGTGAGCTCCCAGAACAACTTCTAAGTTGGGGGTCTCACTGTGAAAACATTTAATGTTGAAGTTATTTTACTGGTGATCAATGTAAAGCATTATGACAGTACATTGTTACAAAGACTAAAAACAGGATGAATACTAACAGACTTCTTTATTGATATTAATGGTTCCATGAAGAACCTTTAATATTAATGGAAACTTTCAAGTGCACAAAAGGTTCTTTATAGTAGATAAAAGCTCTTCAGATTATCAAAATGTTCTTCATACTAAGAAAAAAATGTTCTTTTAAGAACTGATCAGTGAAAACCCAAAATAATTCTTCTTTAGCATTGCTTTAAAAAAAGAAAAGCCTTAATGGAAGTTAATGTAAGCATATATGAGCATATACTCACTTTAAACAGTGGGCTGAAGTTAGCACGTAATCATCCCTAATCAGCATCCCTCCACACTTATGTTGTCTTCTATACTGGAGAGATGCCATGTATGGTCTGGAATGAGGTTTAACCTCTTCGCCACCTACAATACCACTCTCGAACCCTCCTGTGATAATGACACAAGAGGCTGTCATGGTAAATATAATTAAGACTTGGGTACTTTACAAACCAGTCTATTATTATTTATGTAATAAAAAATAAATAAAATAAAAAAATCACTCTAACGGCTTGTAAGCCGTTTGTACGAAAATGTGGTTACATAGAGAAATAAGTCTAATAAATAATCCAATTAAACTTTTCCTCCCAACAGAATCGGCCTTATTGGTGTAAGAGGTGAATGTCTTACCGGACAGAGAGAAGACAGACAGGAGGAGACAGACACTGAGCAGCATGATGTACGACTGTGCTGATGCAGGACTGGAACATGAACAGGATTTGACCCTCAATGGGGTCTACTTTTATATGTGACAGAGTATTTAGGTCAGAGAGTATTCTCACCTATAGCCTCTGTGGGGAAAATCTGATGCATGAATTATTAACACAGTGAGTTCTTAGGAAAAAATGATTGAAAAAAAGGTACTGTTAACTTCATCAAAAGAGATGGTCCACCCAAAAATTTCAGTCATCATTTTTTCACCCATATCATTCTAAACCTGCATGACTTGCTTTCTTCTGCAAAACACAAAAGAAGATATTTTGAGAAGTGTTGGTAACCAAAGAATTTTGGTGACCATTGACTTCCATTAGTATATAGACAACAAAAAAAAAAAAATCACCTTTATGTTTACATTTACATTTAGTCATTTAGCAGACGCTTTCATCCAAAGCGACTTACAAATGAGGACAATAGAACCAATCAAAATCAACAAAAGAGCAACAACATGCAAGCACTATGACAAGTCTTGGTTAGCCTAACGCAGTACACATAGGTTAACAACAAGTTGTTGTTGTTTTTTTAAGAAAATAAGTAGATAGAATACAGAAAAATATTTTTTTTTTTTTATAAAGAAACAAGCAGATAGAATAGAAAAAAAGAAAGCTAGTGTTAGTTTTTAAAGAAAAAACTAGCAGTTAGAGAATAAATATGCAATTGATAGAGAGTCAAGGGTGTGTGTTTTTTTAATACAAAGACAGATAGATAAAATAGAATTAGAATAGAGAGTGCTAGAGTTAGAGGGTTAAATAAAGATGGAAGAGATGTGTTTTTTGCAGTTTCTTGAAGATGGCTAAGGATTCAGCTGCTCGGATTGAGTTGGGTAGGTCATTCCACCAGGTGGGAACAGTTAGTGAAAAAGTCCGTGAAAGTGATTTTGTGCCTCTTTGGAATGGCACAATAATGCGTCGTTCACTTGCAGAATGCAAGCTTCTAGAGGGAACATAGGTCTGAAGGACTGAATTTAGGTAAAGGGGTGCAGAGTCAGAGGTGGTTTTGTAGGCAAACACATTAATGCCTTGAATTTTAAGACAGAAATTTAATTTTATTTGGCTGGACTCTCTCTTTAAGAACTATGTGAACAATATAACCTCTACATTAATGCACTAGATTTAGATTAGAGAAGATTCTAATTATCACTGTCTGTAGTGTAAAACCTCTGACCTGGCTTGTTGCTTGTTTTGTGCCAGTCAGTTAGTTTTGAGATTACAGTAAAGGCTGGTGTGATGATGTTTTCTGTGGCATTTGTGATGGCCATAACTTTTGGCCTGCAAACACATTCATACTCTGAGTCAATCTGCCCATATAGTCTAATTCAGACATATCATTTGAGTCTGTTCTTAAGTTTCCACATTTTTTTTTATTATATGACAAGTGGTTTCTACAGGTTTTGTTTCAGTTGCAGTAAGAATCATGGCGCTATAATAGAATCTCCCCTCCCACTCTAAAAGAACAACATATACAATTACTGAAAAAAATTATTGAAATTTATTAGATTTTTTGTAAACACACATGAAAAAATGTTGATGATATTTTCAGTAAAATTTTAACCTTGCCTCATTCTACTAAGATTGAATTTTCAGAATTACAAAAGCAGGTTACTCTTTATACAAAAATTAAACCACTGCATTTATGGCTGTTTATGCCCCAATTACAGGCCGAGATCATTATAGGCCAAAGAGCCTGAAGCCTCCAGATGACCATGTGCTATATGGCTCCAGATCCTTGTTCTCGGCACTCTGTTTGAAGACAGTTGGTGATTTCACGAAAAGCAGTTTGGCTTTATCAGTTTTCCTTCTTTTTGGTCTTTATGAAGGGCTGATGCAGTACATCATAAAGCCTTCTTGCCTAAATGAACCACAAACAGGAAAGGAAATAAAGACACATATCTTTAGACAAGTTAAAATGTCAAGTGCACTTATTGTTAAAATTTGTGTGCAAAAACAATATATGTAAAACTATGTAACATATGTAAACTGATATCACATGCTACATATAAAGCCAACTGCTCAAAACATAAAGTGTCTCTACACACCTTTTGTGGACCAAGTCCAGGACACAAAACTAGTTCTTCCTTAGATGCCTTAATGATGCCCTCCAAAGACTGAAGAGATAAAATGGCATCAACATAAAAGAACATGCAAGTATTTCAAGATTATTGGCAATGGGCTTTTGTGATGAAATTTCAAAAGTTTGAGGTTGGTAATATTGATTGACTGATTGGAAAAAAGTCTCTTAAGCTCACCAAGTCTGCATAATTATTTGATCAAAAATGTGAATTTAAAATAACTGTTTTCTATTTTAATATATTTTAAAATGTAATTTATTCCTGTGATTGCAAAGCTGAATTTTCTTTAAAAGTCTTTACTGTCCCTTTTGATTAATTAAGTGTGTCCTTGCTGAATAAAACTAATAATTTTTTTTAAAACATCTAACTGACCTCAAACATTTGAACAGTAGTGTAAGTAATACAGTAAATGTGCAACATATCAAGGAAAAGTATTCCTTACAGAGAATGTAGACAGGAGAGTCATGGCATCTGTCTTATTGACAGACTTTACTGTGGTTAAACAATCTGTAACCTGTCAAACAAAAAGGAATGACAAAAAATGTTCAGGAGTGTTTTTACAGGAATGATGTCATCAGTGCATGATTAAATAAACCAAACAATCATTTTCGATTAATTAATAGGTTTTTGTGCTCTAACCTGGGACAGGTAATTTTTCTCCACTTGTTCTTTCAGAACATCTGCAGGTTTCTTCTCATAGGATTTATATGTCTCAAGGTAACGGCCTGCTTCTTCAGGACTTACACACACAAACAAATATATTTAGTTAAATGAACTAAATTGAAGCACTAAAAACTAGGGCTGCCCTCGAATAAAGATTCTTCTGGTTGATTAGTAGTCGTTCATTTTAAGCATTAGTCAACTAATTGCACATTTATTAATAAACCATTTAAATCATTATAATGAGCTTTTAATTGCAGCGCACACATAAAGCTTACCACAGCGCACTGGCAGATATAATAATTATGAATATGTGAGGGAAAAACAGTAAGGAGGCTGCATTAACATTTTAATAATTTATTGATAAACTAGTGCTTTCTTTGTTTTCGGCTTAAGAGATGAAGTCAGCAACACTGACTCGTCATCTCCGCAGTAGTGATGCATGCCTGTATGCATGTTACATATGGATTACATAACCTGGGAATATTTGTTTTCCATTTGAATTGGTTCATTTGAAAGTAGATATTTCACTCTATAGATATATTTTTCATGGTCTCTAAGGCAAGTATACACGGAGTTTTGCACACAAGTTCACAGAGACCGAGACGGCAGAAAGTGCATCCTGTATGCTTTCATTATTTTACAAAAGTGCAATGTTTTGTTGTTATTGTGAGTGCACACAAATAAACGTAGTGTCTTTAAAGATTCTAAATATGTATTACTTTTATATCTGTATGACCAAAAATGACAGAGTATTTTAAGAGCAAGTGACCACACTGGCGCCTCCACATCTGTCATGCAGCGAGCGCACTACTGTTCAGCTTCCACACTCCACACAAACACTTCAATAGCCCATTTTAGATTGAGCTGCCATGTAAAGTTGCTGCTACTAACATAATTTTGGTCAGTCAAGCCTCTTCTCGTCGACTAATGGTAAGTCGACTATTAGGGGCAGTCCTACTAAAAACTAACAGGGTGGAACTTTAACACCTTATGTTTTCACAAGCCACTAAAGGAAATTCCCCTCCCGTTTGATTATTTTGAACCATGCCCTTACCTCCAGGCCAAAATGAGGGTACAGTCAGCCATGATGCATATTCGAGCAAGCTCTTTCAGTGCATGATGAGGGTCTTTCTGATAAATGGGGAGGAGAGAAATGGGACATGAACATCAACAGCCTCTAACTGAATTAGAACTACTTAAAAGTTTAAAAGCTGGCATTAAGAGGCTATTTTTTACTGACTATCATGATTTATTTAGCATTTAATTCAGAAAGACTTAAAGGGTTAGTTCACCCCAAAATTTGGACCTGGGAACATTACAGTTGCGTTGCTGTCTATGGAGGGTCACATTTCATCAAAAATATCTTAATTTGTGTTCCGAAGATGAATGAAGGTCTTACGGGTTTGGAACGACATGAGGGTGAGTAATTAATGACAGAATTTTCATTTTTGGGTGAACTATCCCTTTAAATAACACTACACATTAGAGAAAGGGCAAAGAAACAGGAAATACAAAGAAATGTAAATGAATTAGTGAGTGAAACAGACAGACTCACCACGTCGACCTGGACAAGCAACACTCTGAGGGTGAAACTCTGTCCCAGCTGTTTCAGACGCTCGTGGACGTAGTTTGGGTTCAAATTGTGGTAACGCACACTGCAGTCGTGGAGAAAAAGAGAAACTAAAGCGTCACACACTGTACTGATATATGGTTGGTGAATATAAACACTATAGAAAAAGTGAATTTCCATTTTCCATTTGCAGCTTAGTAAAATTAAACCAGTGGTTAAGAGACTAAAAACCTTTGCAATGATTCATATTCACATGATTTACTCACCCACAAGTTGTTACAAACCTGTATGAATGTTGGTAACCAAACAGTTCATGGCAGCCACTGACTTCCATAGTATGGAAACATAGTATGTAAGTCAGTGGCTACTGTTAACTGTTTAGTTACCAACATTCTTCAAAATACCTTCTTTTGTGCTCAACAGAAGAAAGAAACTCATACAGTTTTGGAACAAGTAGAAGAAGAGTAATTATTTTGGTGAAATATCCCTTTAAACATAAAAAGCCTAATCATTATTATACACGGAAACAAGCAATTCCAAATACAAAATGCTTTTGTTAATTTACATTTCTCATTCGATTCTACATTGTCTACACTGGCTGTATTGTCATTCCAATCGTGAGTGTCAGCCACAGCATGTTTGCTACCTTGAATTCTCACTTATTTTTTTGCAAAGACTAGAGGAGGATGATGTGGTTTCACACCTGACTAACTGAGTGTTCCATTCTCACATAACACTTACAAAAGTTTAAAATGCATATGCACTCAGGTTTCTGTATTTTAAACACTCTGACTAATTATATTATTGCATTAAATAATAATAAAGTATTATTTATGGTTTCTTGGCATTTATTAGATCTGCACAAACATTCAGCATTTGGTTTAATAACAAACTCCAATTAAAAAAAAAAAAAAAAGACATTCAAGTGGTAAGCAGATAAAGGGTACAGTAGAGCCGGCTACACTTAAGAAAGTGGCAATTTCATAACCTTTAATATACAAATCTGTGGCAGGTTTTGACATCAAACAAATCTAAGCTTATTACTTTCTTTCCTCCATAATTCAGTGCATTAAAAGCCAACAAGAAGTTGATTTGGAATTGGCCTCCAATGTGCAAAACAGCACTGCTTCCATATTTATCTACATGACTGGTAAAGCACCTTTTCATTGTGCACATTTGGATTCCTATTGTGAATAGGTATTTTGACGTTAATTTATTTTTTAAGAGTGGCAATACAACATGAAACACTGACAACTGTGGTATTAGAAATAATTTGATTTTCAAGCCAGTGTAATATATCTTCTCTCTTGTACCATACACTCACAAACCAACCTGAGAAAAAGAGCACAGGTTGTCCGCCCCAAAACATAGTCTGGCACAACTTCTCCAAACTCCCAAGGAACATTTCTCACAAACTTTAGGATGGGGTTGCCCCTCTGTAGACATATGAATACATATTATTATATAATCATGTTCTATATTTACATGTTATATAGTGAAAGTCAACTAAAAGGTGCAGTCAGTACGTTGTTTTTTTATACTGACAAACATTTGCATGGATGCATGAAATCCATTTATTATATTCTGCGACTTCACACCAGAAAATTTCTGAGAAGTACAGTTTATTTCTTTCTATAAATGGATAGGGAAAATGACTGAGCATTGCCTTATTGACCATACAGTATACAGACCTGTCGAGGACTGACAATAATACTGTTTCCGGATCCTAAGAGATGAGGAGGAATGATGCAACTCTCCGAACTCTGTCCTTCCTCTTTCGTTTGATCTTCTGTTGGTACGTTTGCTAGTCCCTGCTGCTCAGTCTCAGGTTTCCCAGAGTCTGTGGAGGACGTACTCACTAATTCACTACCAGCTGTGTTTATACTGCTTTGCCCTGCAACATCGTTCCTGCTTTGTTTCTCTGGTCCATGGGCTGCTCCCTGAAGCGCCCTGTTTTTGGTCTGAACAACAAACTCTGCATAGGACAGTGGTTGGCCGGGAGCTGGAGGAGCACTCTGAGCAGATGAGGTCTCCACTTGACCATCTTTGGCCTTAAATAAAGATGCCACCTGTGTGAACAAAAGGAACTGGGTTACTTGAGTCATTTAAAAAACACTGCACTTTTGTACCATTCTTTAAGTCCACTTATGATGTTAGTCAAGGTTTCTTACAACTTGCTGTTTTTGTTATATATAAAGGTCACATTAAAACGGTCTCGGACACTTTTTACTGTCTTTACTGAACATAAGATTTTTATTGTTTTAACCTTGTCCATGACTTACGTTCAAATGTGCACCAAGAAAATCCATTATAAAATGTGTTTAAAAAAAAAAAAAAGTGTAGAACTTTGATTAATACAAACAACAGAGTAAATAAATTAAATATTTATTTTGTGAAAAATAATATTTTATTTTTTAATTAATGTCCCACAGTTTTGGCGTTGTTTCCACCACAAACCACTTCAATCACTAATAATTACAGTACTCTTTTTTTCTTCTTCTTCTTCTCTCTCGCTCTTTCATTCTCTCTCAAAATGTGCTCAGAACCAAAAGCGTATTTGATGTTTGATATATGCCGATAATGATTTATGGCAATTAACTGATTTGCGGATGAGAAAACATTACAAACAACAACAACAACAACAACAACAACAACAACAAAAAAAAAAAAAAAACACCTGGCCTGGTAAAATAAAGAGTAGCGAATATTCTTCCACCGTTTATGACCCACAGACAAAAGGGATGGACGGGTTATGAGTTTGGATTAAGGGTGAGTAAACGACAGAATTGTCATTTTTTGATTAATTTGACGTTTAAATTCAGAGAACGAGCAGCTAGCTTGTTGTGAATACGTTTTTTTTCTCTCTCCAATTTTGCAAGTTTTGCACGTATAGGTCATGATGCATCAGTATGTTTTGAGTCATCAACACCTTGTTACGGGCAAACTTGCAAAGAATGTGTGAAAGTTGCACATGAAGTTGGCATATCGCGCTTGTGATTTTATTAATTTAGTCTGTAATGATGACAAACCTTACTTACAATACTAATAGTCTCTATTAACATTTTTACCAGAGCTGATTGCTGACGCTGTTTGGTAACAAGTACAACAGGTTTGATCCCACTGATTAGAATCATGGTGATAGTTTTTGTATGAAGTTTTGTGGGGTTCCAACCTCCATCCTCCCAGCTAGGAGCAACTTCAACACACCATAGCAACATAATTAAATTATAACAAAGAAACAAAACCCACCGGACTTCTTTCCTTTGTGAACGCGGAGTCGTCCAAATTAATATTGAATTTCTTTTTTTCCATTTATTAATTAGTCAGTAAATGCACGAACCAGAGAAACCAAACAAATGAATCCAAATGCTGCCATTGCAGATAAACAAACTGTCAGACAAAAGTGTCAAACACAGAAACATTCTTCTTCTTCTTATTCGTTTTTTATTGGCGGCTCGCAATCAAACATTGAGCATTACCGCCATCTACTGAAGCAATGGATCAGAGACTTGAATTCCATTTTCCCAGACCTTTCAGGACTCGAGCTTTCGATGTTGCTGCGTGTTCAGCTCCTCCATCTACCTTTAGTCCTCAGCCCAGAGAAGAGGAATAACAATAATAATACTACTAGTTATAATAATAATCTATATTCTATGAATTAGAGTTCTTTTTAAAAATTGTATTAACAGATTATCACCTCCTACTGGATTCAAAATCTCTTTTAATGTTAACTGCTTCTCACCATTCTTTTGAAGTTCATCGGTTAGCTTACATCTCTCCTCCGTATATCCATTACACTGAATAAGTACATGTTCTACAGTTTCTCTGACTCCACACCAATCACACAGACCTGTTGGATGTTTCCCTATTATGTGCAATGTTGCATTAAGTCCTGTATGTCCTAACCTTAATCTTGAAAGAACACAATCTTCCTTTCTTCTCCCTCTCGAATTCCTTCCTCTACCTACCATTGGTTGTACTGAATGTAGATGTCTGCCTTTTAACTCATTATCCCAAAACAATTGCCAATTTCTATTTATCCCTTTTTTAATTATTGACTTAAGTTCAGCTTTACTATACAGAATTTGCATATCTATATTTTCCTTTGTCATTACCTGTTTAGCTAATTGGTCTGCTTCCTCATTCCCTGCCACTCCTGTGTGTGCCGGAACCCACAAGAACTGAACCACCCTATTTATCTGCTGCAACATATATAATAACTGAAGGATCTCCAAAACAATATCTTGTCTTGTTTCTGACTTTTGAGCTTCCAGGCATAATAAAGCTGAACTTGAATCTGAACATATTAATGTTTTGTTTATCCCCATTTCATGTATTTTATTCATTGCTATCAAAATTGCTAGCAGCTCTCCTGTAAACACTGACATATGATTTGATATTCTTTTCCCTCCTGACACTTTCAACCTTGGAATAACATACGCTACTCCCACCTGACCATTCTGTGGATTCTTAGATGCATCTGTAAAAACTTGAACATACTGTTCATAATTAATCCCAATATATTGTTTTGTCAATTCTGCCTCTCACAGAAACATTGATCGACACTGCGACTCATAGTGGCTAGTGGCTCATACTAACCGACAGATGGCGACATTGCAACAGATTTTAATACTTTTCACAAAGGGGGTCCCTTATTCAAATATCGTTAAAATGTAGCCTATCGGGGTTTCCCCCCCTCTTACTCAAAGCTAGTTTTTCAACTTTTTTGTTTGTCTTAACGTAGTTTTTCAATATCTACCAATAGTAATAGGCCTATGACACTTTTTAGTATAGGCCTATAATAGAATATTGATATTTACAGTTCAGACTGAAGGAAGTTGGCACATCATTATTTCTGAGGGGGAAAAAATACAGTTTATTTAAATATAATAATGACAATAATAAAAATGTGGGAAAAGCACTGCTAGAAACAACTATTTGTATGACTGGACTTTTGATTCAAAACCTTATAGTTTCTGAGATATAGTCCTTGTGACAACTTTTGCATGTGACAACAATCCCAAAGTACCATTCTATCATCATGATCTGTTTAAGTGTAAAACCTTTCATTATAATTCTGGACTATTTAAATAGCTTTTTTGCTTTTGTTTTTGTTTTTGTATCTGTTTCTTTTTAATAATGTAGATAATTGTTTATTAATGGACATTAACTGAGATCTCATTCATTGCTTTATCTTCTCCTCTTGGCCCTCAGAACATCATGTTCAGTGTTTGTGTTAAATTACAGGTTATCCAATTAAGAAACCCAAAGTCTGACAGACATCTGTGTGTTGCCCATTTAACCCTGTTTGTGTGTGTATATGGATGGCGTTTCGGGACGTCCTGCCACTGTGCCATAGAATCGTAGGTCCCATAGACAGATGGTGCCAGCTTCATTCTGAGATCATGTTCATGCCCTCCAAGAGATGCTATGCATTTACACAACACACACAAACCTTTGGCATCATACTAATGTATGTCAGTCACTGTTCAGGTCAAAAGAGACAATATTATAAGCTGAAAGAGAGTATGGATGCTCAGACTCTCTCTCTCACACACACACACACGCACACACACACATACATGTAACCATAGTATGACAAGGACACTGTTAGAGTTTTAAGGTGAGTGAGGCTGTATATCTAGCCTGTGGAGCAAAGGACTCTGGGTAAAGGTGTTAAGCCAATTATCTACTCCATGGGTATAACCTTAATGTGTGTCCCCATAATGAAATTATAATAATTATTAGAATATTCGGAAAAAAAAATATTTTTTTTATTTCAGCCAAAGATATGTTTATATGTGAGAAGTACCTATATTATTTTACTTGTTTTCAATATAGACAAACTGAAAATATATAAATAGCAAAAAGTACAAAGCACAACAATTGTGACTTAAAATTAAAATCAAAGTAACAGCAAATATGAAAGTAGCAAAAAAAACAGCAACACTTTCTTTAACTCCACATTTAACAAGACAGCAAATACAGATATATTGTAAATATTAAGGTGCTTAACAAATGATTTCATTCATTAAAATATTTTGAAATGTATAACAGAATAAAGGTGGACATTTTGCCCTCGTATTTTAAATATATGGGCCTTTTTTTTCTTTTCTTTTTTTTTTTCAGTGACATTTTCCCTAAAGCCCTGGTTCATTTTTGATACTTTCAGCACATAAGATGATTTACTGCAGTTATGTAAAAGGTTTCAGGGAAGAACACAAGCAGTCATATCCCACATCTCAGACCTGAATGAGCTGTTCTTGGAGTTTGTTGGGTGAAAACATGCAAGACCCAGGCTAGTGCTAAATATCATGTGAAATTTTATTTTATTTTATTTATTTATTTATTTTATTTATTTATTTATTTATTTTTGTACCAACACTAATTTTCACATTCTTAGTCATTTTCTTGTCCAAAAAGGGTGAGATGTAACAGGAAAGTTATTGATCCATTAGGGAGGCGTTTAGTGCTTTTTAACACTTGGCTTGTATATCTGGACACAGTTTTCTGTTTCTCCTTCCTCTGTCGCTCTTTTTCGCTTTCTCTCCCTTTCTATGTTGGCAGCGAGCCTGGCTTTGGCTGCAATAACAGCCACCTCCAGACCTCCGGCCCCTCCCTCAGGTCTCTCCTCCCCTCCCTTCGCAGACCCCATGCTGAGCCGGCTGTGTCGAGCTGTCAGCCCCCGGCTGCGGGCTGCTCCTGGGCTCCTGGTGTGGGTGTGTGCGCATGTGTTGGGGCAGAGGGGTAACGGTCGGGTCCGTAGTGGCCGCTTATCTGCCCTGCCAACGCTGGGCGAGTGAGAGGACAGATTGGCCCTCCAGCTGTCCGACTGAAGGACTCGCAAGACCCCTTACTGAGGAAACCACATGCCCTGATACACAACACGCACATACACACACATATCTTATTGAGATCACCACATTCCCTGATACGTACACACACCGAGTCACCCTCAGCTGTAACATATGCGTTTCAGCAGCACACTGACTGTACCATCCTGTGCCAAATGTGCCAAAGTACCCTCTTACCCATGAGGTTCAGAAAAACTGTTCTTTTTTTTTCAGTATGAAAGCACACAGCATACATACTTTACCAGTACTGCTCCAGTGTCATTTAACCACACTGAGCTGAGTGCAGTAGCCAATATCATATCTAAAGTTGGCAGAGCCAAAGACATTTTTTAGAGGAAATTAACTACTTAAACCAGTCTAAGTTGACCAGGTTGTGAGACCATCTTAAACCAGTCTCACACCATCTTAGACTAGTTTATCTCAAATGATGTGATGTGCTTGTGTGATGGAAATTATTATTATTTTTATTATTTTTGAAAAATTTCATATTTTAATCTAATATTTTTATATATTTTTATTTTTTTTCAAATACAATTAAATAATATTTTCATACTTTTTACACAATTTAACAAAATAACTGCTTGTATAGAATTTTAAAAACCTTCTTAAAAGCCTTCTGCTCAAAAGTGAAACAGGTTTCGTATTTCAAAAATTTAAGCTAAATTTTCATAGTTTTTCTAAGATTGAAGATCTGGGTTTGTGACAAAGACAAAACAATAGAATGTGCACATGAAAGGCATTTGAGAAATAAGCAATAAAGGCCGTTTTAATTTGATCTTCATAGAAGAAAAAGTGTCTTATGTTAGTAAAAAATAATCACTTGGTGCACAAATGTTGAAGAAGTACCCTAATATCATTCGTAGGAAGAAACGTACCATTAGAAGCAAGTGTGTTCCTGTAATATGTTGTTGTTGTTTATAGATTTTTTTTCTTCTGATCATGCTGAGTGAATTTTATGGTTGATTATGTATGTCGGGGTGTATTTTGTGGACTAGTGGCCGAAATCCTTAAACTAGAGTATTATAAGTAATTACAGTGTTGCTTTATTAGCTAAACAACTTCGGGTTTGTATCATGTGTGGCTTGATGCGAGCAGAAACATATTTTCTTTTTCTTCTACAGTTTCTGTCACCATATATCATAGCATTTGTCTCCTATTGCAGCAGACACATTAGTTCAGGAGGCCTGTTGTTGTTTACAACATTAATAACCACTCCTCTTAGCACATAGACACATAATGAAGTGTGTTTTCTCAGTCAGGTTACAATACATTGGTCCCTATGTCCCAGTGCCACATATTATGAGAATTCCCAGTTAGGCTTCGTTACTCTATCTTACCTCCCCCACCCTCCAATCCTGGGACCAGCAATTCCCAAAACTGCCTGTTAGCTACAATATCAATGCACAGTTTTTCATTGGCCCCTAGTGGCTCTGTCTTGCGTACGTGTACATCTGTACACACACATCGAGAGAGAGAGAGAGAGGGCAAGAGAGAAATTAAGGTGATTATGGGTGCTATATAAGACAATATAAATTACAAAGTAAAGCTATACAGTAAGAAGGCTGAAATGAGATGAAGATGTGTTCATATGTACATGTGCATTTGTGTTTGTGGGTGTGGCCCTCGGGACAGCCAGGCCGTCTTGAGGGCCTCCAGGGTCTGATGGTAGCAGGCTGCATGCTGTCTGTGAACGGTCTGTTCTCCAGTTGTGACAGGGAGCAAATCCTTATGAGCGCAATTAACCAGAGAAAGGGTGTGAATAAGACAACAAAGTCAAAGATGTACCTTTAGTAAGTACAAGACATACTGAAAGTTTCTGAAAGAAGATAGAACCTTAGGTTGACTGAAATTAAGTCCAAGAAAAGATTTATTTTGGGAAAGACTGGATGAGCCTGGACAAGAAGGATAGGTGTGGCCAGGTGTGGAGAGAACCAAGATGTAATTAACAAAGACACTAAAAATGCCCACTAATGAGATTACAACTAAATCTCAAGTGGGAAAGATCGAGGGCAAACACTGCCCACTGGATTTGAGAGGTCGTCAAGGTGAATATCTCAGGAATACTTCCTCACCAGCCACTAAGACTCAAATATACATGATATTCCATAACCTTCACAAAACTCCACACACTAAATGACCTTGTCTACCCACAGTGCATCTCCATCCAGATCCAGGGCTTCTTCCCATGACCTACTTCCCCCCTCGTGTGGTGCATTGTTGTGTGTTTGCGGCTGCTGAATGCGCCCTTCTTTTGTGGCTATTTGTGAGACCAGGGGGTTAAGACCCTTGTGTTCTCCCCAGTCTCCAAAACAGGCCTCTAAACAACCGCAGCAACAATAACAACAAAAAAAGCAAACGTTGATGGCAGCCGAACTAGGAAGCAGGCCGTGACGGCATTGCGCCAACACAGTGCCGCCTTTGTCAGCGCTCACATGCCGTATTGTGTGGCACGACATCATCGCCTCCCAGCAGCTGTTGCCGATGGAAACGAGCATGACTGTCAGCCGTGCTGGATTGTGTAATGTTTGGGCATCAGGCGCGATGACTCAGTGCGTGTGTGAGTTTAGATTGGGTGGCCATTTTTGCCAGGGTTTGTCTGGTTTTTATGTTTCAGGACATGTGCTGACATTCGTTCACATTTTTCAGTCTTAGGCCAGAAACATACTTTGTGCAAGTACCCAGACAGCACATGTAGGCCTATGTCTCTTAAAGAGTGCTTCATTTGGAAAGCATCTGTTCAAACAGTATTTTTCCATGCAATGAAAGTTAATGGTAACCAAAACTGTTTGGATACCAACATTCTTCAAGTATCTTCAGTTATGTTCCACAGAAGAATGAAAGTCAGACAGGTTTGAAACAGCATGAGAGTGAGTAAATTGTGATCATATTTAAATTTTTGGGTGAACTATCACAAAGCTAACTTGCTTTTCTTTAAACTTTTGCTCTGCCATTACAGCAATTAAGAGAAAACACTTTATTTGGTCACACTTTATTTTAAGATCCAGTTCTCACTATTAACTCACTATGACTTTCGTCTCAATAAACTGCTAATTACTGCTTATTAATAGTTAGTAAGGTAAATTTAGGTATTGGGTAGGATTAGGGATGTAGAATATGGTCGTGCAGAATATGTGCTTTATAGTACTAATAAACAGCCAATATGCTAGTAAAATGTATGCTAATAAGCAACTAGTTAATAGTGAGAATTGGTCCCTTTACTAAAGTGCTACCAAACCTTTTTGATACGTGAAGGAGAAAACTGATACGTGAAGGAGAAGACATTTATGCTAATAAATGCTGTATTGCTCCTTTTGGCTAAATCAGGCTTGCATAGCAAGAACAGTCTATACATGTGGTTGTGTAGAGTATGTTTCAGACCCTAGGCTTAGCTGTTAGCCTGAAACATACTCTACACAAGTATGTGAATAAGACTATTTATCCACAGCATTGCCCTCAAGGTGTGCTAATGGGTGCATTAGCATTAAATATCTAACAGTATGTCGGTTTTCTGTTTCAGGTCAACTACTGTCATGACAGAGCTACAGTCTGAAGAGAATCTTTCTAAGCAAGTCAGTGTTTATGCTGGTTAGAGAAAAGTCTTCCCCAACTGTTGCCACATAGCAAAGCTATAAAAGCTTTGTGTGAAAACATACAATTCTCTAGAATGTCATTATAATGTATGCCATAGCATTAAGATTTGTCCTCTCTGGAACAGACAAACCTATTAATTAAAAGGGGGTGTATACATACTTTTGGCCATGGTGAAACGAGTGCATCAGTGGAGTGTCAAGGTATTAAACATCACAGTTTATCTAAAACAATATATGTGCTAATATCATCCCTGATTTACTGATGACCTTCATTCTATTGATGATAACATTCTTGAAAAACAAATAAGTTGTAGCGTGTCGGATTTGGATACTTGCTTTGGATACTGGCATGTCATGAAATTAAACCCAAACACATACCTTACTTTCCCCTCTCTTTTCCATATCCCATGTTTTTTTGTCCTCCTTCCTCCATTCTTAATTGCCCATAAATGTCAGAGTCACTGAATCTCCAATGTTCTTCTACTAAATTAACCCATGTTCCCCCTACACACACATAAACACATACACACACACACACACACACACAATTAGAGTTGTTCATTAGTGCGGATAAACACCCGGAATTAGAGTTAAAGCACAAAACACACCTGACAACATTTATTTGAGCAGATCATCCTCCCCCTGTCTTTCGCTGTGCGTGTGTGTGTGTGTGTGTGTGTGTGTGTGCTAGAGAGAGGAACAGAGAGTCACTTGGGAAATTAACCCCAATGCATTCACTGTCTCACCTTGTTATTGTTCCTGTTGCCTGCATGCGCGGTGGCAACCTGACTGTTTGTCTGAACTTAGCTTTCCAAATATTGCCCTATTCACCATTCGGTGACCTCCCATGTTGGCAGTCCCACGTAACAGGTGCAGTTTACTGCTGAGATGACTTACACACATTCACAATCAAGAAAAACTATTTTATCAAGTTGTTTAAATTGACATGAGGGACTAATGGAATTACACATTGTCTGTTCTGCAATTGAGTGACGTGATGTGTCAAAACGAGGATGTTCCATTTAAAGTCAGCAAAGCTACAATGCTTACAATAAATTTGAAAAAAAAAAACTGTTTTCCGTTGTGTAGTGTAAGGCTTGAACAAGGCATATCATATAGGGCCAGCTACTGCCAATTACCTCACAACTACCACACTTATATATGTCACATATGTCATGAATCGACACATTGTAATGCATCGCAATTTCATAACTGCATTAAGATTGTAACTGCAACAAATGTAGGTATTTTCCAATGCAGTATCAGTTTCAATCTCTTTTTTGTGGTTCATTGCACTTTTTTGTAATATCATGTCTCATGGAAGTGGCTCTGACCAAACTGAGGAACTCCAATTTCAGAGTTTACACTTATTTTGGCAACTTGCTTCATTATTTGAATAGTAGGAAGATAAATATAAAAAACTCATAAAGAAGTAAAAACATTGATATGAGAACCTGAAGCAGTTTGATCAGAGAATGAATTATGGTACAGTATATCTGTATATAATTATATTGGCACAGCCCTAATACCAAGACTTTAGATACATTTAAGTTACATTTTTAGTTACATCAAAGCCATGAAACCATGATTTGATTGCTAGCTGTTTGTAGTTATGTCTTAGAACACATTTTTTTGGAAAAAAAATTGACCAAATGTTTTCCTGGAAGAGAAAGATTGTACATTTCAAATGTAAACATAAGTGAGTAGTTCATCATATTTTTTGTTTTTATATAAAATGTACTTTTAAATTAAAGTAAATCGGTTTATTTCAGTCATTTAAAAGAGTACACTAAAATAGATTGTTTCTTAAAGTTAATAAAAATGGAGCACACTAAAAATTTCAAGCTACTTCAACTTAAAAACTTCAGTTCAGTTACCTTAAATTTTAATTATAATCAAACTGACTTTACAAGTTACTTTAAATCTGGCTGAATCTTGTATAACTTAAAAAAAATGAAGTTGAAATTAGTTACATTAATGAGTTAAAGTAATATAAAAGCATATATTTCCCTAAAAAATATATAAATAATAATAATAATAATAATAATAATAATAATAATAATAATTTTTTACACTGTAAAACCACAAATCTCTATTTATGGAAAAACGTACATTTCTGCAGAAACTTTAGTACAGATAAAGTGTGAAAGAAAGAAAGATGCAGGTGGTATCTTGTTTCCTAGGTGATGGCTGGTGCAGTCTGGGGGTTTCTTTCCTTTTACACCCTGTTCACAGCTGTGTGTGTGAGAGAACCTGCTGGAAAAGACACAAACACAGCAATAATGAGCATCTTAGTGAAAGATGGCTCCATAAGCTGTAAGGACTGACAAACACGCTCTCTCTTCTTCTCACTCATGCTGTCTCTTCTCTGTCCTCCGTCACACAGTGGTGTCTCTCTTCTCCAATAGCGTTTCAATACTCTACTGTCACGCCTGTTGTATGGGGACCAGATCTTATTGTGCCGGCTTAAGACGCACACATTGAGAAAGAGGGTTTGTGTCAGAGGGAGAAACAGAGAGAGAGAGAGAGTGAGTTAGAAAGGAGAAAAGAGCCCAGCGGGTTCTCTATGATATCATTGCACAGGGAAGAGATGCGTTCCATTGTGATAAACTCTTGGCAGGAATACAATCTGAGATGTAATGCTTCGGGACGGTCAGGTGTGCGTGTGCCGGCGTGTGTGTGTGCGAGTCGGTCCGTCCTATAAACACAATGTTTGTACTGTGGGGGTTTGTTGACAGATGGTCAGGCTACTCGTAGCTGCTGTGGAACAGACCCGTCTTTGTATCAAAAGAAAGAGAGTGATTGTCATTCTGTAACACTTTCGCATCCATCCATCCATCTATCTCTCCATCCATCAAAACTCAAGTCCTTTACCAAGTTTTATGGCGATAGGACCTTTCAGTGTGAATTAGAAATATTGGTTTTGAAGGTGAACAGACCCATGATTAAGATCTCTTTAACATCTTGATTGCTTCTCAGACAGCAATGAGATTAATTGGAGACTACTGGTTAAGTCTCCTGAGGAAAAAAAAAACAGTAACCTCACATGTGTCTCTTCTAGAGTTTCAGAAGATACACTACCATTCAAAACTTTGGGATTGGTAAGATTATTTGAATGATTTTGAAAAAGTATCTTATGCCCACCAAGACTGCATTTATTTGACAAATATAGTACAAAGCTGAATTTTCAGTCTTCTGTCACATTCTTCAGAAGTCAGTATTCTAATATGCTGATTTGGTGCTCATGAAATATTTCTTACTACACTCAATGTTGAAAATTGTTATGTTGAATAGTTGAGTTTTTTTTTTTTTTGTTTTTTTTGTGGAAACCAGATTCTTTGATAAAGAGAATAGTAACAGAATTTGTTTGAAACAGAAGTCTTTTGTAACTAATCTTTTAGTTCTATTTTTATTATTTCTATTTTGAATAAATATAAAATCTGAATACATTTTTAATAACATACAATATTAATCATTCAAAGATGATAATTACATTTCCAAGAATCTTCATCAAATCAAACCCCACATTTTGCAGAAAGGTTTCCTCGCTCACTTTGTAATATTTAGTGTTTGCGTGTGTTTCACACCTGTGTGAGACTCATGCTGTGCTACAAGCCTCCCTGTCCAGAGACACCACGGCAGTAAACAAGCATCAGTGTCCCTCAGCAGGAGAGGACAAACTGAGAGAGAAGGTGAGAAAGGGAGGGCAGAGATTCATTTTAGACAGCAATATGTTAAACTAGTACATTCTGGAAGAAGAAAATCAAATAGATATACTTTGCCAACTTAAACCTCTCTTACTAGTTTGTTTATACTTGCATACAGTCCTAATAAATACTTAAAATACTCAAAAATGTATGTACTTTCCCATCACCAGCAGAATATTTTAAAATGTTTATTTCATTGCATTATTCACTTTTTTCACACTGGGGGATGATTCTAAATTATTAATCTAAACTGACGTCATGTTGTCCATAGACAATAAGTTGTATTATACGGCAAACAATAAATAAATAACTGTAATTATAATTGCTTGTAATATTGATATACATCTGCAGGACAAAAACAGGAGACAAAAGTATAGAGTTAAAACAGGACATTTTTATTTTCTCTTCATTGCCCTATCTCTTCTCTGTATTTAGAGTTCAAACTAGCAGCATCTCTCTCTCTCTCTCTCTCTCTCTCTCTCTCTCTCTCTCTCTCTCTGTCTCTCTCTCTCTCTCTCTCTCTCTCTCTCTGGTTTTGGGTTAACTCCAACTCTCTGACGTTGTCTGACAGTATGCAAATATATGCAAATGAGTCTGCAGTCAAGCCAAGCAGCACCTGCGGACCTGACCAGTCGAGACCAGTAGTGACCTGTGCGTGTGTGTGTGTGTGTGTGTGACTGTGCCCTTCCAACAGAGTGCATTTTTTACACCCACTTTTCACACTGCCCTCCGTAAGCATAAGGACATTTGTACACAGGCTGAATGAAATGACTTTATAATCAGCATGAAATATGTACAAAATAATAAAATCATCTGGAATTGAACTCCAATGAGCTGAGACAAACTAAAGTTGACTTTGTCATCAATAGCTGGATTCTGAATTACTTCATGTAGTGTTACTTTCCTTAACTTACGCATATATTGCAAAAAAATAAAAAAAAATAAAAAATTGGAATCCCTAAAAATGTTTTATATATATATATATACACACACATTACCATTCAGAAGTCTGGGGACAGTAAGTTTTTTTTTTCAAGAAATTAATACTTTTATTCAGCAGGGATGCTTTAAAATGATCAAAATTAATAGTAAAGATTTTTGCATTGTTAAAAAAAATTATATTTCAATTGCTGTTCTATGCTTTCTATTCATTAAAGAATTCAGAAAAAAAACTGTATCATGTTTTCCACAAAAATATTAAGCAACATAACTATTTTCAACATTGATAATAAAAACAATGTTTCTTGAGCACCAAATCAGCATATTAAAATTATTTCTGAAGGATCATGTGACACTGAAGACTGGAATAATGACTGCTAAAAATTCAGCTTTACATCACAGGAATAAGTCACTTTTTTTAAAACTTTGCATTAATTATTTCATTTCAGCTTTCAATAGTTTTAGTTTTACTTCAGAACATGGCAATTGAAAATCGATGCACTATTAGAAATGTTGATAAACCACCATTTGTTAAATGGTAAGTCATTAATACACCTGCAGATTTTGGGCCGTTTATGAATTCTGCAGCACGGTGCGCTTTGATCCTGCCTGCTGGTTTTGGCATTCCAGCAAGCTGGAGAGGAGAGGATCTGACCCCTCTCTCCCTCTTTCCCCTCATCTTTCTTTCTTTCCCTCCACTGCCCTTGTGCCGATGTGTCTTTAGGTTTGTGCTGGTCAGCACAACGTCTGTCCACCGTCTGGCTGAGTTCTGCTGTCAGTACAGTTCCAGAGGGTGAGTGTGTGTGTGTGTGTGTGTGCTGAGACTTGGCATGGATGTCAGTGTTTCCCAAATGAGGAGAGGTGTGTATTTTTGGTTGGGGTGGTAGCGTGGGGAAAAGCTGAGGTAAGGTGGCTCAAGTCCAGACCTTGTCTATAAATGACACAAACACTCGTGTCTCTCTCTCTCTCACACACGCACGCACACACACACAGAGAGAGAGAGGGAGAGAGTGTTTGCCCTTCCCTGTCTCTGATCAGTGGCAGAGTGCACAGGGGAGAAGGAAGAGGGCATGACAGCATCACTCACACTGAGTGAAAAGCACATGCTTTGCACACACACGTATGAACAACTACCGTGGTGGGTTTCTCTGGCTCATACCAAATCCAATGCGAAATGTGCTTAACAGAATCAGTAAGTAACAGATTCAGTGATGCCAACTTCATCAAATAAGACAAATAAACTAGTATGATAAATATGTACCATATTCCAAAAAGCACATTTTTCAAGTATAACATGTTCTATTCATAATCGACATAATTCTAGTCCATCAGTTAATGTCTTGTGAAGCAAAAAGCTGCATGCTTTTAATAAACAATTTTTTAACCATTGCTTCTGGTTAAATATGAGTCCTGTCCTTATCCAGTGAAAAAGTCGTCTCGTCTGTATCAAGAGAGAAATATGTGCAGATCAAGCACCATTTACAAGTAAAAACAGTCCAAAATATTTCCAAATAATTATGTTGGTGGATTTGGATGTGAGAGGACAACAGGGGATGGACTTTTCACTATTACTGAATGAAATTATGGAATATAGACTGGTATTTTAAGTGTTCTATTTTGCAATGGTATAAGGTATTTATAATGCTTGCACAAAAATACTAAAATACTTTTTGTAGTAAAATTAAACTATGAACTGACATGAAATACTTGTACTTGGAAAATACTTGCGTGTGATTAATAGGCTACACACAAGCAGTGTTTGCTGAGCACTTCCATTTTGTCTCGTGTCTCTAAAGATACGCTTGCGAGCCTCTCATGGTGAAGTATAACTGCACATAGAATCATCTGGAAGAACTTGAACTCAAATGAAGTATATTTATGATGTTTGCTTGGCTGTCAGAGCTGAGGGTTCTTTTTCACAGTGCCTTTTAAAAACAATACATTTGATGAAACAATAATGCACTTTTCCTCTGACACTAGAACACTTTACATATTCTTTACACTCATTTATATAATGAACACATTTTGTTTTATCTTCAGATCAGTTTAGTTTCATCTTCATTGCCTTCAATATTTTCACTGTTGCCTGCAGAGAATTCAAATCTACACATCTTACATCTTTCCTGTAATTTTTATATCAATACTACAAGTTCCCCCAAAATTATTAATTATAACAGTAGTTAGAGCCAAAATACCACAATTACTATACAGTTAATTAATTAATTAAAAAAATATATACATAATGTCTAAAATATAAATATTGATGCAATGAAACTGTTTGTTTATAGGATATTCACACCTAAAAAGTGTTATATTATTTTCTTAAGCGCTCTCTGTCTCCATCGCACTGTGGAATATCTAGTCAAGCAGCACTAACAGTGAAAAACTAACCCGTCTAGTGGAGCACAAAGAGCATCTCACACACACTGTGTGTGTCTATACACACACACAGACTCCCCACGCTGTGGCGGCGGGTTGACAAGCCCGTCTGCCAAACAACTCAATTAAGTAGAAAAGAGTAGGAAAGAGAAAGAGAAGGAACAGAGGAGAGACGGAAAGGGAGAGAAAGAGAAAAGCCTGTTCCCTGTCAGCTGCGCGGCCGCCTCTGCGGGGCAAGAAGGGCAGGAACACGTCAGAGATAAAGAAGAGAAGAGAAGAAAAAAGGGAGGGAGTGAAAAGAGAAAGCTCTGTGATGTGTTAACTGGCATTCCGGACCCCAGGGCAGTGCTGGGGCACAGGTCAAACTAAGAGCCACTGGGTCATTGCCACGCCGACAGGGACACCCGGCCCAAACAGTGAGTCTGTATGTGTGAGAGAGTGATTGTGAGTATGTGTGTGTTTGCTCTTCTCTTCAGACTGGAGAGAACTCTCTCTGGCCAAAGGGTGCGAGTGAGTGTGTATTTATGTTGCACTTCACAGACTCTTATGAGAACTGAAACACGACTACATTATTGCTTTGAATGCAAATCCCCTGTAGAACTTAATTTCTTAACTCTAAGGTATTTAAATGCAGTTGTTCTCTCTGGCTCTGGAAATAGTCGGACCCTTTAGTCAGACATTATATATTATGTTATATTATATTATATTATATGTGACCATGATTCACAAAACCAGTCATAAGGGTCAGTTTTTTGAAATAGAGATGTATACATCACTTGAAAGCTGAATAAATAAGCTTTCCATTGATGTATGGTTTGTTAGGATATGACAATATTTGGCCGAGATACAACTATTTGAAAATCTGGAATCTGAGGGTGCAAAAAAGTCAAAATACTGAGAAAATCATCTTTAAAGTTGTTGAAATGAAGTTCTTAGCAATGCATATTACTAAGCAAAAATTAAGTTTTGATATATTTACAGTAGGAAATTTAAAAAATATCTTCATGGAACATGATCTTTACTTAATATCCTCATGATTTTTGGCATAAAAGAAAAATCGATAATTTTGACCCACAATGCATTTTTGGCTATTGCTACAAATATACCTGTGCAACATAAAAATGCTATAGGACACCTGTGTGAACTTGAGGGAAACAGACTTACCACTATAATGAACTTGAGACTAGTGAGTTAAAAGTAATTATTTGGTTGTGAGAAAATGTCTAGCATCATTTGTTTGCAGATGCCACTTTATTATTATTTTTTTTTTTTGTTAGGTAATTGAATTAAATGTATACATTTTTGGTTTAAATGGTCCAAATAAAACACTACATAATTTTGTAGCAGACCAGATTTAATAGGCATAAAATGAAGGAATACAACATGTCTGGTTGGTAAGGTTTCAGATATCTTTAACAAGACATTGAACTCTCTATTCTAATGTCTGCGTGAGTGTGTTTGACTGCTGGGTTCTGGTTTGTTCCCATGCCACACCACCCTGAAGCACTCACAGTCCTTAGGGACATAAGGGTAATGAGACGCTGTTATGGAAGCCAATAAAACTGTGTGTGTGTGACAGAGAGAGGGTGTGAGAGGATCGGTAGGTTAATGGCACAGGTCATTACTGGGCCCAGTAAAGTGTGTGTACTGGGCTGATCTGGCCTGGAGAACAGTAGCCAAGAATTTGGGGTGGAGAGGGAGGCAGGGAGGGTGGAATGGATGGATGAGGGAATACAGGAGTTTTAATGCTCGAGGAGATAAATAAGAAGGGTGGGAAGAGGAGAGGGGTCCCCTGTTCCACCCCTCCCTCCCACTCTCTCTTTCATTCACATGTTCCAATTTATGGCTCAGCATTTCCTATCTTCAAGACTCCCCACGTTGAGAAGACAGAGAGGGAGAGAGCAGAAGAGATAAAAAAGTTTGAAGATGATTTGAAAAGATTCTTAGATAATACTAAGAAAAGATTGAAATTATTTTTATTTAAACGATTTGTGTTGGTGTAAATAAAAAATTAAAATGTCAGATAATTTTTATTTTAGATAAAATTTAAATATATTTTTATTTTAGATAATTTTTATTTTATATATTACATTACATTTCTCAAGAAAATCTGAGCGTAAGTTGTAAATAAAACAAAGATTTTTTACAGGAAAATACTATTTCAGTCTTTCTACTTTAAATTTTCACATTTAATTTGGTGTGTTACTTTCGGTTTCTTTGTAATTATTTGTGAAATATACTAGCAATTTCTGAGTGGAAATTATTTCTACACCAATTTTCGACCAAGTTGTTAGCGTGTACCAAGTGTTTGCTTACTGGCCCGAAGTAAATGAACCCACTCCAATCAATAAGTCTTACCTAGGCAATAACTGTACGTTCCTCCTCAGCTGCCACATTTAAGGCATCATTAGGCATCAATGATGTTACACATCAAAGTTTACTACGTGAATGTAGCAAGGATGAACAATAGTAATAGTGATGCTTACCTCAACTAATAATGTAATTGGATATATAAAAACCAGTCCTCTACTCCTCACTTCAGAAAATATATCAGTTTTTATCTATGTGTGTGGTGTGTTTTGTGTTGGTGTGTGTGATATATCGATGACTCTCTAACCCTTCATAAGTCACAAAGAGGTTGGTGTTTTTTTTGGACGGGTTGCTGGAATAAAGAACTCGAAGAGGAGAGAGATAAATCCTGGGACATGTGCAGAGGCTCTGAAAGGAGGAGTGGAGATCTTCTCACACTCATCTTTTCACCAATAGCTAAGGATGGATGGCCCTCAATCAGTCTTAAACTTGCCCTGACTCAGACATTCACACACAAATATACACACACACACACACACACACACACACACACACACACACACACACACACACACACACACACACACACACACACACACACACACACACACGCACAAACACACACACACACGCACAAACACACACACACAATGGTGTTTACCTAGCTAGACTTCTGTTTTTATTAAATAAAGCAATTAAATAAAATATTAAAATTTAAATTGAAAAAGAAATTTTAAAGAAAGAAATTAATTAATTAATTAATTAATTAATTTATTTATTTATTTATTTATTTATTTATTTATTTATTTATTTATTTATTTATTTTTTAACTTCAGTATACCTATTTTAGCACCAAAGCATTAGAAACATACTTGTTGATATCAGTAGATTTAAAGCAACACATGATTTGGTCAAATTTTGAGCCTTCAAATAGTAAAGATCACTGCATTTTCCATTAAAATTATTTTTTCAACATGTTTTGCTTTATTTATGAGGACATTTATTTATCAACTGGTCCTCACAAGTATACCATAAGCATACACATTCTTATACATACTTGATTGGTTTTATCAACATTTCCTGCTATTAAATAGTTAATGAAACAGGTCGATTTGCCTGAGAATTTGTGAATTCACAGTACTGAGGTCAGGTTTTCTCTCTCCAACACACACACACACACACATACTCACACAGCGGTTGGTCAGGCCATATATCAGTGAAGTATACCAGGACACATTGGCATTTAGTGGAGAACAATGGGACACCCCGTTCTACTTTCTCTTCTTTTGTCTCATTTTGTTTTGGCTGGATTTATCTGCACTGATGAGCTGAAGAATGAACACAAAGAGAGAGCAGACCCCTACATCCTTCATACAATATGCCCACCATCATCAGAGAGAAAGTTATCACCTCAGGAGAGAAGGATAGGAGAAGATGGCTTTAAGAAAAGCACTGAAGTGAGGTAAAATTAGTGAGGTAATCTCTTCAAGTTGTCAGCGGACATAAGGCAGCTATATGTAAATGTAAGAGGTGGCAAGTTAAAGTGTGTGTGTGTGTGTCCTCGCAAAGAGAAGGGTTTTAAGTCGGAGCGTCTTACTTTGATCTTTCCTACTTCTCTGTCCCACCTCTCCCCCCTCTGTACTTCTTTTTCTTTTTTTCACCTCCTTGTAAGAAAATCAAGGCCTATTAACCCTAATCTCACTTAATGGCATCTACCTCTCCTTTTGTCCTGGGCGATGGGCAACAGACTACTTCCATTCAGCCTCTCGCCCTCTTTCACGTGCCTGGCCGGACTAATCCCCTTTTGCATTGGGACCGATTATTCCTTGTATTTTATCATTATTCTTATGATTATAATCTGCATTCTCATTCACGCACCCCTATCCACAAGATGGAATTGCTTTTCCCTCCTTTCATTGCTTTCACTGTGCCCTGAGATTGAAAGAATTGCTTCTTTTTTCAGCCACCCAGCCTTTGGAGGGGTGGATGTCAGAGTTTGGGTGTTGGAGAGGGTGTTGTTTGTAATTTAGATAAGTGAACTCCTTTGGTGGAAACACATTTTCCGGGCGTTTGAATATGCTGTTCACAGAGACCAATGAATGGCGCCACCCCGGCCCGTGTAAACGCATTTACCTCGACAAGCAGCAAACGAAGGAGTGGATTAAAGATGGTGACGCTGGAGAAAGAGTGTGGGCTAATTATTATGGGGCTGCCGGGTTTGATGTGGGGTTTGTTTGGGGAGTTGAATGGGGTGGGTTCAGGGAAGGCCGGGGTGAAAGAAAGGCTCCATCCTTGTGCTGCAAAAGGGGTGCACAATTAATTATTTCAATCCGTTTGGATGCAGCCAAGCACACACACATGCACACGCTTACTATGACAGAGAACGAGATGAAAAAACAGGAAATGTGCTGAGAAATGAACTTTTGCACTAGTTTCAAACAACAGACACACACGTATTCAGTATTACTAGTTTAATTCTTGGCAAACACAAAGAAGAGAATAACTGTATGGGAGACATATCTAGGAGCGTTTTGCAAAAGGAAAAAGTGGTACGGCTTAAAAAGGTTCAGTTAGCTAATGCAAACTTGCACATTCAAGTTTATACCACTTGAAATGTTAAAAATGTATTAGTATATGTGGAAATTGACATTAACCAAAATTTTATAAATGCTGTAAAAGTTTGGTAACACTTTAGTATAAGAACCAATTCTCACTATTAACTAGTTGCTTATTAGCATGCCTATTATTAACATATTGGCTGTTTATTAGCACTTATAAAGCACGTATTCTGCACAATCATATTCTACATCCCTAATCCTACCCAATACCTAAACTTAACAACTATCTCACTAACTATTAATAAGCAGAAAATTAGAAGTTTATAGAGTCAAAAGTCATAGTTAATGGTTTGTTAATAGTGGGAATTGGACCTTAAAATAAAGTGTGACCAAAAGTTTTGCTCAGCGTTTGTTAATGATACTTAGGGATAGTTCACTGAAAAATGTTGTCATCATTTCCTCACCATTATGTCATTTCAAAACCATGTGACTTTCTTTCTTCCGTGGAACATAAACATTTTGATCTATTCATTTGTCTTCCACAAAAGAAAGTCAAACAGGTTTGGAAACATTAAATTATGAAAGAACTTTAGTTTTTGGGTGAACTATTCCTAAGGTTAACTAATTGAACCTTTTTGTAAAGTGTTACCAAAAATTGAACCACACCCCCCACCCTTCACAGACATTAAAAAAACTGGATGTTGTTGTATTGTCCTTTTTTAGCCTTTCTCCAAGTCATGTTGTAATTATTTTGAGAAACGTGTGGCAGGATTAACATGCACCACCCGTGGGGTCCGACACATCCCACACTGGCACACCGCGCTCTCCGATATGCTGCTTGACCCCCATACCAAGGGCTCCTCCTGTGTACCCTGAGGCAGAAGAGGGCACTTTGCTGCACCCATTTGCTGCTCAGGAGGGGAAAGCAGAAGCTGTCCTGGCCCAGTAAGAAATGGCCACCCCCCTGTCACCAGCAGACGCGGTACAGTCCCGCTGACGCCCATCCCGATGCTGACCTCGCCCAGCAGACGCCTCATCTCCTGCAAGGAGGAGCCTAGGAGCAGGATATAGTTACGGGCCAGCACCAGCGTGGAGATCTTAGACAGACGCCGTCCGGTCGGAGGGGCTCCAGGAGGGAGGTAAGGGTGCTGCAGTGCTCCACCTACACCGGTGGGAGAAGAGTAGGGCACCATGACCTTCTGTAAAGCATCCATGGCCACGTTGAGGTCCTGCATTCTCTTCCTCTCACGGCTGTTGATCTTTCGCCGTAGCTCCTGTTGCTCCTCCACACTAAGCTCACGAGGGGGTTTTGAAGATCTGTGAGGCTCCTGGAGACACCCAGCATTGGAGCCTGGTCCTCCTGCTCCTGTTACCCGTACCATTCTTGGCATGAGTTGCTGCAAAGAGCCCTCACCCTGCTCTCTGCACCTAAAACCAGGCACAGCCTGCATTCTGAAAGAAGATATTAAGAAAACATGTTTAAATCAATTAAATAAAATAGAATAAAAACTGAAAAAAATCAGCAGGATATCTTTGGGATTCACAGAGTGTTTTCTTTAATTCTCATCACCATGTCATTCCAAATGTTCCAGATGTTTACAAATGAAGTTTGACTTTTTTTTTTCTGTGGGACATATTTTGAGAAATGTCTGTTTTTGTCCTATCAAAGTCAGTGGGGTCCAAAACAACTTTGGACCCCTTTGTCTTTCACTGCACAGAAACATCTTCAAAATATCATCCCTTGGGTTCCACAGAAGAAAGAACAAAGCAAGTAAAGTAAATGAGTAAATTATGGCAACATTTTAATTTTTTGGGTGATCTCTTCAAAGTTCAGTTGTCATGTCGCTCAGTCCCACTAGTAGGCAAAGACTTTACCTTCACGCTCTTGGTCCACACACTCCAGATCTTCTTCCAGGTATTCTTTGAGTTACAATAAAGCAGTTCACTTCTTCAAGTCCATATCCATCTAGTTACGAGTTAATCTTCCTAAAAACAGTAATGGTTAAATGTTAAATGCTCAATGAGATCGTTTGCTCTTTTGTCCACGTAGTTGTCCTTCATAGAGATTTTTAAACTGTAGCTAACTAACACACTCCCTAACCTAACCATTCGAAGAATATGAGAGAAGTACTGCTGTAATGAGCTAATGAGTTACTCTTTCACTCTCTCTCTCCCTTTCTGCTCCTGACGCCCCCTCATCTGCCCTCCATGCTAATGATTTGATCATCATTTCCAATGGTTGAAAACCCTGATCGTGAGCACATGCCCATGTTTAATGAATAGGATTGAAGATGTCTTTATTTCTGCTTATATCAATGCAATACTGTGATATTTTGACATACTGTGACATTGGTATTCAGCTATTGAACGAGGAAGCAAACGAACAAGTGAGCCAACAAACAGAAGGCCTAATGATTCTTGTCACAGGTGGCACACCGGACATACCCAGGGTAAGACTGATTGTAAAACATACAAACAGTGTAATTATCTCTTTTCCCAAACTATTGAGACACTTTCATTTAGCCTCCCTCTAAACGTGAGAGGAAGGAAGAGACATAAACAGAAAGCATGTTGTTGACATTGAGAGCAGGAGGTGAGAACATAGAATCTCCTGTTTGTCTGGGAGGGGTGAGAGGAGGGCAAGAAGGTGGCGGCACCCGGTCCCGGTGAATGGTATCATGGCATCCATGCGCACATACTTGTAGGCTCAGACAGGAAAGAGAATTTAAAGAGCAATCGCAACGCCAGGCACCTGCAGGGCAACAGAACACAACCTGCCAGTGTGTTGGGGTGTGTGGAAGTGTGTGTGCCTCTACTGACCTATAAAAGACAGCCTGTGAAAGATTAGAGCTGGGATGTTCGTCAGCTGTACGTTTGTGAACGTGTGTGTGAAAAGAAATGGCAGCAGAAAGGAGGGAGGGCGAGAAGAGAGGGCCTAAAGGGACACCTGCTCTGACACAGAGACAGAGAGAAGAGATGAAAAAGAGAGGGAAAGAAAGAACCTGGTGTCCACCCGCAACACTGCCCCCCTCCCACTCTCTCCGTCCTTCCTTCCAGCTTGTGGGGGGTTGAATGGGGTGGCACGGTGCCGGGGGGCTCACATCCGTATCCCCTGCCCCCAGAGCCCATTGCCTCCGTGGGTTTCATGGCGAAGGCTGGAGCGGGTCAGGGACCGGTGGAGCCAGGCAGGGGGGAGATGAGGGCTGTCTTTGTGGGGGTCAGAGTATGCTCCGTCTGGGCCAAGCCGGCGAGCTTGGGCTGGGTCTCTGGAGCTGCACCTGGGGGTTCAATCAGCTCATTCACACCAAAGCCTGTTTCCTGTAGTTACCAGTAAAACGCCTGGCTGAGGTGGTGTTCACTTGGCACCGCTGGGGTTCCCATCTCTGAGACACACAAACACACACATGCTAACACACACACACATGCACGATAACTTAATGCAACTATACAAAAACATGTTTCAACTGCCCTCATGCCATATTAAAAGGGAAAACAATATATTTTAAGCCTAATGTCTTTGTATTACATGTGTGGATTGCTGTAAATTATATGTTTTTGTAAATTATAACCATTTTTTGAATGAATGATGCATCTTGCCATTTTGAATGTACGCAAATGCAAATGAGATTACGCAGCCTCAGCGAATGGACAGAGTGTCCATGAATCCATAACAAAATGCATAAAAATGTATTTAAAATTTAAGGCCATAAAAAAGATCTTACAGAGTATTAAAAAAGTCTTAAATGTTGCTATGCATGAAAATCAACAATAATTTAGTGTACCATATGTACGGCAGTAAAAAGTTTAGTAAATTAATTAATGCAATTAATGTATTTATTTATACATTTTTCACATTGATTCATATATATAGATAGATAGATAGATAGATAGATAGATAGATATAGATATAGATAGATATAGATTTAGATTTAGATTTAGATATAGATATAGATATAGATAGATAGCCCTAATCACCATTAATATTAAAGGAACTGATGGAATGTTAGGACCTTTAATACATGAGTCTTAAACTGTTGTACATTTCTCTTAAACATGCAGATACCCTGTGGAATATAACAAACAGGTAATATTGGCTTCAGCCCCAGTCACATTCATTGCATGAAAACGAGATGCCAGGACATTCTGGAAAACACATGCTTTTGTGTTTCACAGAAGATGAAACACCTGATCCATGATGGAAAAAAATAAAAATCATACGCATTTGGAACAACACGAGAGTGAATAAATGATCAATCTTTAGGCCTTTCTGTAATTTTAAATTACAATAATTTGAAGTTGCTGTCTTACAAATGGATTTTTGCAACAAATTCCTCACTCCATTTCTTTATTTCTTGAGTTTATGTGAAGGGCAACAAGGATCCAGAAGCACAAAGGCAAGACGGGTGACCAACAACAAATCTGTGCGCCACTGGAAACACAATGCCTCTCTGGCAGACACCTGAGCTTAATTACCCAGAAACAAAGCCACAAACAACAAGAAAACATTGGGCATAAAGAAGTTGGACTACCTGTGCTAACTTTGACAGCTTGCACTGCTAACTCTTTTTCATGATGCAGAAGGTCACAACACAAGCTGATGCAAAAAATCAGTAACATTGAAACGGAGAAGGTCTGCTTCCATATTCATTACCAGACCATGGACGCAGAGAAACGTCTGCTAAATGCCGAGCGTGATTTTTCAACCGCCGGCTGGCCAGCCCTTCGCCAGCTTGTGTCCGTACTGCACATACTGTGGAGCTGTCTCGCACACCAACAAACCTGCATAAAGAAAAGTTCTAATGAGAAATTAACAGATGTCACAACTTTATTCTCTCTTTCTCTCCCCTGGAGGGAAGCAGGTGTGGAGGGTGAGACTGGAGGGCCTCAAACTCCCTCAGACGATTCACGTTCACTTTCACGAATGTGTATCTGGTGGAGATGCTGTAAAAAAGTTGACGTGGGGGAGGTGAGCTGTCTAGAGCTTCAGAGCGCTGCGAACCCCGCTTGACGTGTTGCTCTGGGCCAGCGGCCATGGATATGAGAAGATTACAAGCTGTTAATAGGGCGGAACCAATGAGCTGAAGGCTGGGTATTGTGACTCCCAGCACGCTCTGGGAAAGGTTGGCCTGGACAGAACGGTTGGCTTCTCAGATGGATGAGACGAGGCGAAGAGTCACCCCATGGGCCTTTTGTCAAGTTGCCCGAAGAACAGTTGACACAACAGATTCAAAATCGTACACAGGCACTGACGTCCAGAGAGTGCTGGGGATTGTTCTTTAACCGCACGCTCTGAAGCGGTCCTGCTGAGGACACACTGATTATAGCTGTCACGGGCTACTCAGTGCCAGCTGCCGTGTGTGTCACATTTCACTAATAAGAGCACTCACTTTGACACGTCACATTGAACATATGCATTGCAGAATGCCGTGCCAAAAGGCTTCATGTAAAAAAAAAAACGTAAAGCTTTTGTGAGGCAAAATTCCATTTCATGGTTTTTAAAGTTTTCTTCACCTTTTTGTAGATCTCTTTACAGCACTGATTTAGGAATAAACACAAAGACCGTTGAGTTTTGCCAGTTTACTTCATCATTCATTTCTTTATTGATTTTGACATGTAAATTGTGGGGGTGAAGTGACTATTTCTAAGATAGTTCCCACACCGAGTCTTTCTACAAACACTTCTGTATCTCCTGTCCACAGCATTGCAAGGCTTCTGTTAGATTTATATACTGATTTATATTCAGGCGATTTTCATTTTTGTGTGTTAGGGTATTGCAAAATTCAGAATTAAAGATTTGGCTCCCTTTCAGATCATGGGTGTTTATTTGAATTTAATTGGCCACAGTGCCAGGGCCATAACCACCAAAGATTTTAAGGAATCCCTCCCAATAATCATATATGGCCAAAATCTCCCCCCAGTATTTAATATTCTTGATGCTGATCTGTTACATTTCATTAGACAACTTTCTGTTTGTTAATTTTTTAGGATGGTCCGCTTCAGCAGTCTAACAGCACTCATCAAAATGATTGAGATAGATAGGCAAATTAAAGAAGCTGGGCTTTACTGTTCATGGAAAACAAAGATGAATTCCAGTGCAACTCTTCAGTTTTAAGTGTGTGCGGTGTAAAGATGTAAGTAGCTAAGCTTTTAATATTGGACAATTGTTTCAAGATAGAAATGTCCAGTGATGCAAACTAATTTTAATATTCGTTTAATATAGGCCGTATATGTTTTATCTGCTTCATGTAATTCATAATTTAATGCGACAAGAAACATCAACTGAGCCATTTTCAAAAATATTATTCACAAATAGTTCAAATGGGTTACTTTACAATAGATTCGACTTCTTTTTCCTTCTTTTTTGTGTATTCCCTTAATTCTCTTTAAATTCCCCTCTTCAAGGACTGTTTTGATGAAAAAAGAAAATTGGTATCTAAATGTATTGAGGCAGAAAATGAATTTATGCCGCAGAATTTGTCACCCATATTGACACCGTGTAGTTCCACTCAGTTTAATGTTTTTTTTTACTCACTTTCCTGCTGAGTTTCAAGCAGTTTGATTTAAAAAGAACAACCAACTAGAAATCAAAATTAAATGTCAGACTTCAGGGGAGATTTGATGAAGTTATTGAAATGAAGTATAAACACTTTTTGAGATTTCGGTCTTTTTTCCATTCAAGTTGATAGCTACCCAGTGCCAATACCGAGATGGGCTCATTAGTTTTAGAAAAGACTTCAGAGTGAACTTCCCATCCAGGGAAGTGAAGGCTCATGGGATATGATAGATGAGCTGACAGCACATTAGGTTTTAGCAGAAGACAAGGAATAACTTACTGACTAGCTGAACAGACAACAAGACATCACGAAAAGCAAAGGATCACAAAAAGCCAGAGAGACCAAAAGAAAAGAAAAAAGTCGAACAGAAACACACACGCCCACAGTCAAGATCACAGGCTAAAGGGCAGAAAGTCACCAGTGGTAAAAAGGTTACGGGGGAAAAAAATAACCAGCCAAAGATTCTAAACTCATGATACAGGCAACAAGGCTTTGAGATGTTCCATTGTTTGAATATAGCATGAGTACAGAGTAAATTACCTAATTTAGCTTTCCGGTGTCGAATGTTAACTATAACGCCCGTCTGCCCCCCATTCAGGCAGCGCAGGCCCGATGAAGGATGGATTCTCAGATGCTTGTCAAGGCGGCTGAAAATGAGTGAAGATAAATGAGAGAAAAGAAGAGTCAGGCGACCCATGCAAACCAAGAGCGGAACACCTCTATCACCCAACCATCCATCAACCGCCCTGACACAAGCACACACAACACACACCATCTAAATGCAGCAATACAGAGCATGTGAAAGCGTGTGTGTGACAACAGAAGTGGACAGAGAATGTTTCTTGCTCACTCCTTAAAGTTACTAATATGATTTTGTGCTACAGAAGGACAGAAAAAAACGAGAGTGTGTTCCCAGTGGATTGAAGCCGAGAGACATATGCCAGAACAGGATCAGATTGCAAAACCAAGACATTTAGAGTTTATCGGGTACACACACACACACACACACACACACACACACACACACACACAGTTTTTCTGAAAGGAGGAACACTGCTCATAAGATCATTTCTCTGAAAAGGTTCAGCTGGACAGCAACAAAGCCACAAACAAAAGGTCCAGCAGCCACAAACCCTCATTGGCCTGCAGAGCTCCCATGGTGCTCTTTGATGTTAAGTTGTCCAGGCCCTGTCCTCTTTTCACAGCGCATCCACACTCGGCCAGTCATGAATATCCAAGATTTCAGCCCCTTACAGGATTATCCCCTCTTTCTTTAACTGCTCAAACATTTCTAATGCACATCTTTCTATCTGTCTTACACTCCTTTGACTCTCTTTTCTTTCTCTTGGTTTCTCTGCTCCATCTGTCTTAGTCTCTTTCAGTAAACACATTGACTCTTTCAGTAAACACATTGATCCACCCTGTATGAGAGTGGACTGGCTTTAAAATCATAGACTTGTAGGTGTACACAGCACCCCAGCTCATGACCTGCAAACAAACACACAGATGTGCATACATACCGTCTCTCTCACTCTCTCTCACTCCCAAAAGCCCAATAGCAGTAGTTGCAACAGAGACTATTTGAAAAACTTTGTCTCACTTTAAAACCTTCATATTTTGGTTTTCCACCCTCTAATAAAAAGTTTTTTTGTTTGTTTGTTTTGTTTTGTTACCCAAATGCTTGGGTTAGACTATTAGGGAACTTTGTTGAGTTATTTTTTATTATTTTACAGTGTTACAAATATATATTACTATCACATCATCGTCACATCAAGGTAACACTAATGTTTGGAATTTTTGTATTTAAAATTAAGATACTGCTTAATACAAAAAAGACAAACATTTAAAAAAAATAAAAATTAAAAATGTGCCACATGTGGCAACATCTAAATTAACAGATTTTCCCAAGTCAAAAATATTTAATTTACCTAAATACATTACCAGTAATATTAAGTTAGAAATAGTTCCTTAATGTAACCATTGCAGGTTACCAATTTGTATAAAGGTTTGATTAATAATTTTCATTTCTTGAAAAAAAAATAAGATTTTTTTTCAAATGCAGAAATGTAAGAATACTAAATTGGGATGTAAATGATAAATGTACAGAGAAATAAAGTTCACCCAAATTCATGCCAGTCTTGTTTCACTCAGTGTGTTTTTTTTTTTACTCACTTTCCTTCATGTGATGATTATATGATTGATTAATCATGCAATCATCACAGGACACTTAATGAATCCCAACAAACTACAATCAAGAATAATACAATGTCTTTTACATGGGGATATCCTCGACTCCATGGGGTGTGTTACATAAGGATGAACAGATGATGGAGGGTGAGATAAACACTTGTACCAGGGGAGGTGTGGTCTCATATGGCCACTGTATGGGTTCCTCAAATCATCCGTCTGCTCCTCCTCTAAAATGCACTTCTTGGAATGATTATGTGATAAATGACTGACACTCACTATAACGATGATGGATCAATGAATCTGAGAGGCCAGAAAACACATTTTAGGATTGAAGGAGACAGAGTAGATAGCGTTACTTCTCCCATCTCTTCGCATTCTTGTTACTTTCTATTGTCCCGTAATGCTACAGATGCACTTCATTTATTTGTTTATTTTGGCTCTTCTTTTTTTCCACATTATTTGTGTTTTTCCACCACCTTTGATGCATCTCTTCAGTCCTCTCGCTCTAATCCTTTGGGCTAACAAGGCCCAGTGTTTGCGTCTGAATGGCCCAACATCTGTGCTGAATCAGAAGATTTAAGAATGGCTTTAAGATCTGAGTTTAAAACCACCACACACACATAAATATTAAACACTAAACACAATCTATGCATGAAAATGCTATGCATGAGACTGTTGTACTTTGGATAAATATTAGTTATCTATTTAAAAAGTTTCATTTATAGCCTACATTTTCTAACAGTAGCACTGTTACATTATATAATGCAACAGATTATGTGCATTCAGTTAATTTACACTGACATCGTATTTGAACAATATACAGTGACCTATTGAAGCAGGCTTGATATTAGCACTGTTAGTGCTATCATTAGACTCATGACACGTTACTTATGTAGATTTACTAGTTCAGGCCTGTTAGTATCTGTAAATATGTGTCAGTAAGTCAGTGATTGAGAGGAGACCTTCGTTAAGGTGAATTGTGTTCAGTGGCTCTGCGGGGGAGGTGCTGCTCTGATTAATTTGGAAATGTGATAGCGTGTAATTCTCATTACCTTTCGGAGTAATTGCATTTTACGCGGAGCAAATGGGCGAGGCGGCTGAAAATTACTAACAAGCAGATGTTAGTGAAGGAAGACAAGACATCAGCAGCCTGTTTGCTTTCATGGAGCTCAATCTGGGGTCGAAATTACTATTACACTGACTGTTGCTGGATGGGTGCAATACTGAAACTTTTTTTTCATTGAAACTTTAAAAAACTTAGCCTACTTAGATTTGTGGATGTGTATGAGCCATTTTTGTTTGATTCAAACTATTCAGTTGAAACGAAGTTATTAAAGTGCCCAAAATGCATCTAGGATAAATCGGCAAATAATAATAATAAAAAAGTAAATGAAACAGTAAATAAATAAACTATCTTCTATAATAATCAGTTAACGTTTATCCATATAAAATAAAAATGACCCTCTTTGTTGTACAAAATGAATATAACGAATTATAATAATATAATAGAATGAATTTGAAAACAGATAGACAAATAAACAAGTGGAAAATATGAATATTCAAAAGCCAGCTTCACTCCATATCGTTCCGGCTCAAAAATCCCTTGGAAAACATTGCAACAGAAAGAGCAAGCTGCCATCCAGCTGCTGGCGTTTAGTTATGTATTCCACCTAATACTCTTTTATTTATTCTCTCCATCTCGCTGCTCCTTTTTTGGTGCATATTTTGTGTAGTGCAAGACTTCAGACGCGTTTCCTGCATTCTAAATAAATGATCCCCTCCTTGAGACTTAAAAACATGAAGGTTATCTCATTTTTCCAGAATGAAGGGAATATGCTTCATAAAAGTTAATAAGAAAATCTACAAGGTCTCATTTGGAAAGCTGCCCAAAGCAGCAGAATCACTGGCTGACAGGTAAGGGTGTTCACAGGTGACTGAGAAGTTAAGTGAAGAAATGAAGGCGAGTTTCAGAGCTTCATGTCATCTAGACGTGCCGGGTAAAGTCATTGTGACACATTCATTATACCACAAATAACTTGTTCTCTATCTCACCATCTAGAATTTATATCTTGTCTCAGTCTGTGTCTGATCTTAATCAATGAATAGCCTGTAGTTCAGAATTATCGGGATATGATCAACAAATTTGTCATTTTAACGCAAACGGACGCAATGGTGGGCAAGACTATTTAAGTGCGCAAAAGTTGAGCAAAAATTCGTTTAATTGCGTTGATTAGAATGATCAATACATCGATTTCTTTCTCTCTTTGTTTTTATGTGTTAGTAGTTAAAATAAACTCGGTATTCAGTTGCAGCTTAGTTTAATTTACCTGCATAAATATTTTCTAGTAGTACAGGATAATGTGTAAATTATACAGCTGCGGTAAATTATACACATAATTGTTCAGATAATTTAATGCGTTTGAAATAAAAAATAATTCGTAACTAAAAATTTGATTTATATATTTTTTCTATATAGCGTTAGACTAATGAAAATATTGCTAGCCTAAAATACAAAATAAAATATATAACCACAATACAAATATTAAAATATATTATAAACTATGCTATCTAAAATAAAAATAGACTGTGGTTTAGGGTCTGTCTATATGCTCAGAGCAAGTTATTGGATATTCTCAGTCTATTTAAACCATCTTTCCATCGTTCCAGTTTACAATAAGTAAATGGTGTCGGTCTGAGCACTCTCTGTTTGTTCTCCACACGAGCGAATAAATGATTATTTGTTTAGGCTACCACTTTTTTTTTGTAATTCAATTTTCTTTTAAATATTATGTTTGACATGTTGAGGTTTCGATAGATAGACAGAAAGCCAATTCTGTTAGAAATACATCAGTTTTGACCAAATGATTTCCTTTTTCAAAAATCGGTCACCTCATTTTATTTTTGTTTTTCGTCTTTGTTTATTTTGTTTCTCATTTCTGTCCCTTTCATGTTGGAAGAATTATTTATAACCTATGTGTGAGTTTGCATACTGAAAAAAGGGGTTTAATTAAGCACAAACAAGCAAATAAATGCATCATTTTAAAACATTTATTTTACAGTTAGGACTCAAACATTCACCGCACATTAATTTGAAAATACCATCAA
>JAFVLL020011957.1:0-58930 GCA_021397915.2 Tor tambroides
ACTTGTGGGACATCAGCACTACAGTCAGATGTGGCACAGGCTGTAGCTTGTGGAACGTCAGCACTAGGGCTGCACGATATATTGCATGCGATTGTCATGCGCATCTAGTCAGTAAAGCCGGTTCCGTGATTAGCGCTAAATCTCCATCACCTGTTTTCAAATGGAGCGGAATTTACTACACAGAGCTGTAGTTCACTGTGTATATATATATATATATATATATATATAAAACAACAACCCTAATATGACCGTTAGTTTATTAAAACGTGTAGTTAAGTGTACTTTATTTAAGTTTCATTCAAGCTCTTTGTCAGGGCCATGCACAGACATTTTGGTGGGCAGGTGTTCAAGTGAAAAATGTAACCTCTTTCCTTAATATTAAAAAATAATAAAAAATAAAGTTACATACTGATGAACATTTTTTTTTAAGAAGAAATGAAACAGGGTAATTAAGTAGACCAAATTAATAAGATTATAGGCTATATAAAATTAATAATTGAGAGAGAGATCAATTTGTATGGAAGAATATGCTACAGATGAAGAAACAGAATAAAGTACAAAGCAGATGCCTGTTAGCTATCTTGAAGTCATACTGTATGGTTGCTGTTAATAATTCAAATTAGATCCTTGTTTAGAGAAGAAGCAGGATGTTCCACTAAAACATAACTCTGAAAATATTGAACAAATAATCCAAAACTGCATATAAATTAAATTGGACCATCTTGTCCAATTTAATTTATATGCAGTTTTGGATTATTTGTTCAATAGTGACTTCAAAGTGATAGATGACCTTAATGATGATTCAGCATACAAATTTTACAACATTGTATTGCTTATATAAGCCTCCCTTCCTTTTTCCTAACTCAATTTCTAATTTCTAATTAAAGTTTAAGTCTTTAATCTGGAAACCTGACCATTACATCAACGGAGACTTTAATCACATTGCATTCTAAATACACAGACATTAATATGGAGTTAGTCCCTCCTTCGCTGCTATAATAGCTTCCATTCTTCAGGGAAGGCCTTCCACAGGATTTTGGGGTGTTTCTGTGGGAATTTTTGCTCATTCATCTAGTAAAGCCTTTGTAAGGTCAGTCACTGATGTTGGACGAGAAGCCCTGGCTCCGTTCAAGTTCATCCCAAAGGTGTTTGATGGGGTTGAGGTCAGGACTCTGTGCGGGCCAGTCGAGTTCTTCCACACCAAACTCATCCAACCATGTCTTTATAGACCTTGCTTTGTGCACCGGGCCACAGTCAGCGGCTTTGATATTTCTTTATTTTTACCGCCTTCTGGAATGTATTGTCTTTTTACAAATAGGAAGGACAACTGTTGTTAAATATGAAAAGCCTTGAACTCTTTCACTGAGGCAGACCAATCTAAAAATACTTTCATTGTCTTTAATGCAATGTTTATATTTATTGTGCTATTCAGTTTTATATACCCGTGACATTTTTATGCACTTTTTCAGCACATTATGCATACAAATATATTTACACGCATACATGCATATATTAAGGGTGTCCTCAGTTTTGGATGCCACCATAAGCATAACATCCACAGTCTTTTCTTCTTTAATGTTTCCCATTTATAGTGAGGGCATTGTTGGCAGAGTCTGGACATAACTTCCTCAGTTTTCTGGAGGAAGTCGTTCCATTTGTTTTGGTTTCTGGAGAACATACCAGTCCATGTCTCATTTCGTCACAGGAGTCAGTTCTTGCATTTTTGAGTTTAAATCAGTTGCCATGTTCACCATGTTGACATTTATGAGCCTATGTGCAGGTGTTACCGTGTTTCTTCAGCAATCTGATGCAAAGAGGATACACTTTGTGCGCATGCACTAGCCGCTTTTTTAGGGGGGGAAAAATCCTCTTAATTTTTTCATCTCTTAATATGCCTAGACTATGTGTAAATCCAAACGTTAAATTCGCTGCCATTGTAAATTCACTGTTCAGCCTCTTAAGGGGCGAAAGAGTTGCTCAGTGGTGCTCGTGAACTTCGTTTCCATGACGACCAAGTCGCTCAAACCCAGCTGCATCTCAGCCATCGGCAGAAAGCTCTCATTAAATTTTAAAATTACATCTCGCCTTCATCAAGCCACGTAAGTTTTCATATGGTATCTAAATTACTCTTTTACATTCGATTAATAATTTGCTGCGTTTATCATTTTGAGCGTTATCCGTGGCGTTTCATAGTTTCACAATTATGTTGCTGAAGTTCTATCATTTTAATAATACCGTTGAATGTTAAAACTATTAATGGGTTAGTTCACCATAAAAAAAAAAGTCAATTCTGTCATCATTTAGCTACTCACCCCCATGTCATTCCAAACCTGTGTGTCTTTCTTCTGTGGAAGATATTTTGAAGATAAATGTGTCTTATTATATCAATTGCTATATGTATAGCTGAATGCCTTTAATTATACTATTTATTTCTCTCCGTATGAATATGAATGTATGCGTTTCTATTTCCTACCACAAGAGGCCACCACAATCACGAATAAACACTTTTTTTTTGACATTTTGGCATTTGCATGAGACATTGAAAAGGAGTTTTAACAGATTTATTGTCACTCTTATGTTTGTGTCATTTTATGATGTTCATTTAAATGGTTAAAATATATGTAAATATACAGACTAAAATAACTGTAGATTAAGAGCCAGATGCAGCAATGCTTTCACATTACAGTTGATGTTACATAATATGTTTACACTGCATCAACATAATTTTCCACACAGCCTTATCCTGTGTTGCTGCTGTAATTATCTAGACCATTTATCAATCAGCAGAAACCATGAATACAGTGAAATTATTTTTACAATCGCATAAAAAAAACTGCTGACCCCTTTTGAAAGCATTTCTATTTAGATCAAGGCTGCAATCTGAATTTTTTATTTTTTTTTCTGGAATTAAGAGAACATTTTGTTGGAATCAATAATGTAACTGCGTAGTGCACATTATAATAAGCTATATAAGTTCATAGAACTTTCCAGAAAATCAGAAATTCTCCCATTTGATGAAAAATCACTCTGTCTGTTTAACCATCCATCCGGCCATCCATACAGAATGTCACTGAATTTAAAGCAGAGAAAATAAATGGCAATTAAAGGTCACACAAAGGTTACTTTGTGGTATTTCTACAGCATCCATCACTGGTTTTGGCATGTACCACCTCATGTGTCTTTGAGGTAGCCCCAAATGCTCTGTAAAGAATTAAAATGTTCAAACATGCTAGAAAACATGCTAGACAGTTAATAAAATAAATGTTTAATGTCTGTAATAAGTGATCTGTCCCTTTGTCATTGGCAATATTCAGAGCTGAAACAAAGCAGCCAATCAAAGCTCCACCCTCATTCACCAGGCAACAGAAAGAGGCACATGGTTCATTCCTTTGAAGTAAAACAGACTGTGCCTTCTGCTCTTCTCCATCACAAGATTAGGATCCATAAAATCTGACAAGCTATGAATTGTGAACAGCACATTTGCTTCTAATATTATGTATTATATCTCATAATGACACACAGGCCAAAGATTTGTTTGATCAGTTCTGAAAAGAACAAGTAGCTTTTCTTCAGATCATGTCAGATCAGTTCTCAATCCTCAGTGAATGTTTTGCATAATCTGTACTTTGGGTGACTGTAACAGAGCCTGTCCAGAACAAATCAAAAGGACCAATCAAAATATTATTAATAAATTAATATTTAAAATATATATAAATTAGTATATAAAAATATGATTGATATAAATTATTATTAAAAATAATTACAACCCGAATTCCGGAAATGTTGGGACGTTTTTAAATTTGAATAAAATGAAAACTAAAAGATTTTCAAATCACATAAGCCAATATTTTATTTACAATATAGAACATAGATAACATAAATGTTTAAACTGAGAAATTTTTACAATTTTCTGCACAAAATGAGCTCATTTCAAATTTGATGCCTGCTACAGGTCTCAAAATAGTTGGGACGGGGGCATGTTTACCATGGTGTAGCATCTCCTCTTCTTTTCAAAACAGTTTGAAGACGTCTGGGCATTGAGGTTATGAGTTTCTGGAGTTTTGGTGTTGGAATTTGGTCTCATTCTTGCCTGATATAGGTTTCCAGCTGCTGAAGAGTTCGTGGTCGTCTTTGGCGTATTTTTCGTTTAATGATGCGCCACATGTTCTCTATAGGTGAAAGATCTGGAGTGCAGGCAGGCCAATTCAGCACCTGGACTCTTCTACTATGAAGCCGTGCTGTTGTAATAGCTGCAGTATGTGGTTTTGCATTGTCCTGCTGAAATACACAAGGCCTTCCCTGAAAGAGACGTCATCTGGAGGGGAGCATATGTTGCTCTAAAACCTTTATATACCTTTCAGCATTCATAGTGCCTTCCAAAACATGCAAGCTGCCCATACCGTATGCACTTATGCACCCCCGCACCATCAGAGATGCTGGCTTTTGAACTGAACGCTGATAACGCTGAAAGGTCTCCCTCCTCTTTAGCCCGGAGGACATGGTGTCCATGATTTCTGACAAGAATGTCAAATTTGGACTCGTCTGACCGTAGAACACTTTTCCACTTTGAAGCAGTCCATTTTAAATGAGCCTTGGCCCACAGGACACGACGGCGCTTCTGGACCATGTTCACATATGACTTCCTTTTTGCATGATAGAGCTTTAGTTGGCATCTGCAGATGGCACGGCGGGTTGTGTTTACCGACAGTGGTTTCTGGAAGTATTCTTACAAAACTTCTTGCTTTTTCAGCCCTTTGTTGCCCCGTGCCAACTTTTCTGAGACCTGTAACAGGCATCAAATTTGAAATGAGCTGGATAAAAGTGCAAAATTTCTCAGTTTAAACATTTATGTTCTCTATGTTCTATTGTGAATAAAATATTGGCTCATGTGATTTGAAATTCTTACCATGCTCTGCAAAATACAGTATTTCCAATAAGAATCTGCACGATTGCGAATTTCACCACGCAGATTTTGGTCATTTTCAAGTTGGTCATGTAAAATTTGGCTGCACTGACCAACAGAAAGCTGTTTGGTTTCAAAGTGACTTATCTGTGACTTCAGGACAATATATATATATATATATATATATATATATATTTAACTTCTCTAAGGTGATCGCACCTTAATAATCACAAAAACAATGACATGAAAAAAACCCCAGCTATTAAATTCTGCACAGCCTTGAGCTTTCAGAGCCAACGGTTCTTCCACACTTGAAACATTTTCTCATGTGCAGCTAAAAGGAATAAAACCACTGACTGCTGTTGGTATTTTAAAGCTTTCATGTCTATTGCCAGTTAATCATCTGAATGTTGCAGTCGTATCTTTGATACGCTGTTAAAGTGGGCTTCAGAGAAGAGTTCATACCAGTGTTAAGTCATAAGTGGTGAGGAGACGGGTGGGAGGACATCTGCTGAGTTCTGCTCCACCAGATGCAGAGCCTCTTAGCAATCTGAGTTTTACAGCCAAACACAGAATGGCTTTTCTATTGCAGAATATTTTGCTATGAGGCTGTGCGGCTCCAACACGTGAGAGATCGTTCACATTCTAGAGCTTCTGGGCTGAAACCTAAAACACAGCGGTGAGGCTGAGGAAACTGAAAGTGTGCACTGAATGAATCACCACTTTACAAATAAAAAAAAACTTGCAAAGAGAGGTTCAGTACACAAAAAATACTCCAGTACAACCTAAAAAACAAAACAAAAACATTTCACTGGCTAGAGAAAGCATTAAGGAATAAACACAAAATCTTGGAACTGTGAAAAATGAGTCTTATTCAATAACTAAAGTGTGGAAGAAAAAGCTGTAAGCATGCTTTAACCATAAAGTATATCAAAGTATAAAAACTGTATCATGTTTGATATGCAAATTTCAAACATCTCTAAACATGATCACAACTTGCTGAAAAACCTGTTGCACACAATCTGCTATATGCCTTCTGCCGTCTGATAGTTTATGCTTTTTTACAGTAGCAAGTAAAAGGCCTTTTAGTGTAAAACATAGTCTATTTGTCTTTATGCTGCGAAATCTTTAATGATTTTTATAAGTGAATGTAAGGACAGCTTTTATATTGTTAGTAATATTTTAAAATAAACATTAGCTGTACTGAAGCAACTAAGGTTTTAGAAAATCATGTTAACGTGTGATTATCAAATATGATCATCATGCTTTTGAGGAACATTTATTTAACTCTCAATCATCACTGTTTTGCCCCCACAATAAATACTACTTTGAGCTTTGAGCATAAAACATATTTATTATATTATCATTATGATGACGTAGTATTGAGGGATATAGAGTGACAGCTGATATTTATATTCATTTTATGTAAGTAGTCTGTTATTATAAAAATCTAATTCATTTACTAGCTATCAGAATTTGATCTCTTTTGGCCATAAATATCAGCAACTGCACCAAATTGCATATTTTTGCTCACTTTGGATCTCTAAATAAATGTTTTCCTCCTCGAGTTTGAGCTCCATTCTCACTGTGTCAGACTATATGAGCCATAAAAGCTGGATGTATCACTTTTTTATACTGTTATTAACTATTAAACATTTTAAAGAAAGAAAAAAACAACATTGAATTAAACAAAAATGGAATGTCTTTCACAAAATGGGGTTTGTTTATTGCTTCAAGCATCCTCAGTTGAGATCATGCTCACGAGGTCCCTCGTGGGATCTTTGTGGGACCCCATGGCTCTGAGCCCCAGGACATGTCTCAACCTCCCCCCGTGACATGAGTGTGCAGGGGCATGGTGACTTTGTGCTCTCCTTGGGCTTTATTTGGTTAAACATGCAAGTGAATTTTATCAGATGCATGTACTGACTGTGTAACAATGACAGATTGGTAACAATGTAAAATATCATTTGAAAGCATCTGTTATGAAAGCCAATCAGTCAACTCTCTTTTATCTTTTATTGTGTGTTATTAAACCTCTCTTTCAGCTGAACATGCCCTGGGCACCCTCATTTTCCAGACCTGGGCAAAATAATAAAGATCATGCACTCTCAGCGTGATGGTACCCCTACCAGTAACATCTTCATCAAGGGTCTGGTCGAAAGCATTGACAGCGGTGCCATTTATGACACAACCTCGTTCTTCGGTAAGGTTTTATCCCGGATGCAGTTGAGGTTCAAAGTTGACGTGTATGTTCATTTCAGGTGCGGATTCACCCATTATTCCACCTCTAAAGCTGCAGAGAAGGTCATAAAAACATCTAATGCATTATGAATCAAGTTGACAAAACATACTTTAGCCTATAATCATACATTTGTCCACACAATTCAGGAGTAAATATACAGAATCCTCTGTGTACGGGTGTGTTTGGGAACCTGCAGAGTTATAGAAAGACACACACACACACACACACACACACACACACACACACTACTGTTTAAAAGTCTTTAGTCTTTTTTTTAAGAAACATTAAATTGATGCATTAAAGTTTTTTGGACTTTCTGTATTACTGTTTCTGCATTAATATGAAGCAGCACAACTGTTTTCAACATTAATAATAATAATAATAATAATAATAATAAATGTTTCTTGAGCAGCAAATCAGTATATTAGACTCATTTCTGAAGGATCATGTGATATTGAAGATTGGAGCAATGATGCTAAAAATTCAAGTTTGATCAAATGAATAAATTACATTAACATATTCAAACAGTTATTTTAAATTGTAGCAATGTTTCACATTATTACAGTTTTACCGTATTTTTGATCAAATAAATGCAGCTTTAGTGAAAAAAGAAATCTAACCAACCTCAAACTTTTCAACAGTAGTGTATTAAACTCATAAAACTTCTCCATGTTACACATTGTCCTCACTCTCATTTCCTGCAGCGTCTCAGTCTCTGAGCGTCAAACAGCTCCCATGAGAGCGGCTCCTCAGCAGGTACGAAACCACCCAGAGTTCTCTGTAAAATGGTAAAATGAGATCATTTATGACTGTACAGCAGAGTGAGAAAAGAGTAAAATAGACTGTGTACATCTTTCTCTGCCGTCACAGGTGGATGAGCAGCTATCATGATGTGGAGATTCTGCTTCTGAGGAGTTATCAGGAAGTGTGAGCCGCCCTCTGAGCCGGATGCTTTTGAATATCTACACTATAAGGTCAGTGCCCATGCAATCTCAATGTATTGAAATACAGCAGTTCCTGCAGGAATCTGGTTTAGGAATCTGAAAAGTCAAGTGAGCAGACAACACATCAGTTGGTCTTGGATTTTAATTGTTTGTGAAGGGGTGTGCCGTTTCTGTTTTTGTAGATTTCAGCAGTTTCTAATCATCCTAAAGACCTTAACTAGCTTGTTTCAGGTGTGTTCAATTAGGATTGGGGCTAAACTCCAGGCTTTCCAGTTGCATGAAACTTTGATTGTTATATAAACAACAGCCCATGAGGATGATGCCGCTCAGGGAAATAAACTGTACATAGACCCTACTGCATGATATAAAAAACAAGTTTAGGTTTGTTTTCTTTTGAGTTTTCTTTTCCTTCAAAGTATCAAAGGTTTATTTTTGACTCCCGCCTGAGTAAGTGTTTGAGATCAGAATCACTTTAGGTTTTGATGGCACAAACACAGACCTGTGTTCTTCAGTGCAGACATTGCCTAGTAGGAGAGAGAAAAAAAGTGAAAATATTGACTGCTGTGAGCAGCTGCTATTGGAACAGGTCATCATATCTGTTTGAACTGGCCACTGAATGAGTCCGGCAGTGTATGTTGCTAAGCCATCTTCTGAGTCAAGTCATCATTGATCACTATTCAATCAATTCAGTTACCATGAATTGTTTGACCCTGCCTTCTCATTATATAAGTGGAGCATCATCTATGATATAAATGCATAAAACCAAGTCCTAATCCCAGCTGAACACCTCTGGTGTGACTGTAAATGCAGACCTTGAGCCAAAAACTCATCATCAAACACCAATGACTTGTACATACACTACATAGACAAAAGTATTGGGACACCCCCTTCTTTAGAACAGAAAAATGCACTTCCAAATCTGTGGCAACAACGATGGGAACATGATTCATGTATTTAAAAATTGTATTTCCATGTCTGCTGGAACAGTTTGGAAGTGTCTAAAATGACTGTACCCATATGTACGAGTCATTGGTGTTTGGTGATGAGTTTTTGGCTCAAGGTCTGCATTTACAGTCACACCAGAGGTGTTCAACTGGGATTAGGACTTGGTTTTATGCAGACCAGTCAAGTTCTTCCACACTGACTGAATCAATCATTTTCTTTTTGAACCTTGTCTTATACACAGAGGCATTGTCATGTTAGAATAGAAAAGGGTCCTGTCCAAACTGTTGCTATAATATTAGAAGCACACAATTCCCAAGAATATCATTATATGCTTAAACATTAAGATCTGTACTCATAGAAATTACTAAAGTAGTCAAACGTGTTCATTAGAAGGGGGCGACCCAATACTTTTGGCAATATAGTGTATATAGTTGTATAGTTAATACCATATATGATATAGGGCAAAATTGGATGTATATTATTAAAACAAAGAGTGTAGAGATTGTCTTTTTCCACTCAAGTGCTTTGAGCATTTTATGTCGGAAAATAGCAAAAGGGTATTATGGCTGCTGAGTGAGGCCATTTGGCCACTGCTGAGTGCCCTAGTACTGCAATTTGACACTTTCTTTTACTATTTCATTGCAGATAATGAGAATTTAGATATCTGGCACAGAGCTAACATTAACGATGGTCACGTCAACACTGTGGGAGTGACAATCACATTTAAATGCAGGGATTAAATTGCTTCAATTTTTGTTCTTGTGTACAGAATAAATCCTGTAGTGACTGATATAATTTGGGGTCTCGACTCTCGAGATTGTAAACAACAAACACAGATGCCGGCAGTTTGGTGTTAGCTTTCTGACCAAAACACCATTAGCGACTGGAGACATATAACGTCTGGCAATTATTATTAAACTGCAGTCGACAGAAGCGGCGTGTTTTGTTTATCTCATTACCGCAGGGCTGGTGGGAGCAACTACGGTGGAGAAAGACAGACTGGTGTCAAAATATGCAAATAAGTCAAGACACCTACCACCGTCTCTGTGATTTGCCAGTACCTCCTCCTGGAGAAGAGAGACACATCTCGACTCCTAATTAGGCCAGTGTCATAAAAGATTCTGTCATTTACTCTCCCTCATGTCGTTCCAAACAAGTATGACTTTCTTTCTTTCTGTGGAACATAGAAGGAGATGCTTTGAAGAATGCACCGGTCATTTTTCACATGAAGAGGTCTTATGAAATCATATGATACTTATGTGTGAGGAGCTATTCACTGAAAATCTTAATGTCAGATTTGCCAGATTTTTTCAATGCGTAGCTGATCTATTTCACAAAAGCGGCACTCAAAAATGGACACACTGAACAGATTTATGCTGATTCTAAGCAATTTTGTTGAAAACATTAAAAAAAGATTATTTGAATAAAATCAAATGATTTTGAAGACGATCATAGATGATTAAATAAATAATCTTAACTGTGCCTCATCTGTTTCATTTATGTATTACTGGCAAATATGCATCAGATATTTATTATTATATGTTAAAACGGTGTGGGATCCAAATGGATGAAAATTTTATATGCAGTTCAAATACTTACATCTTAAATGTAGGCCTAAATATTTTTGAGTGTTTACAGAACATAAATGTTCTAGCTACAACAATAAAAACTGTATTTAGTTGCAGTGTATATGTCGTAGCCTATATAAATAAAATGTGCAACTCTCTCACTCTGAATTACTGTGAATGTCATCTGAATGAGAGTTTTATCATGGAAGCACCAAGCACACGCATTACAAAGATAAAGAGCAATTTCTCAAATGATCAAATGACATGTAAAAGGCCAAGTATACTTTCTTAAAAATATCTAATTTATTATATTCACATCATTTGTGTGGTTATCTGTAGTTTGACTGCGGATGCCTCAGTTTCTTTGAGCATCAAGGTCTCTAGAGTTCCTCTGTCTTTGAACTTTGACCTCTGTGTTTCTGTATAAAAGGAGGCCTTGGTGCTTTTGTGCCTGGAGGCTTCTGTGAATTTCGCGGCATGTGATGGAGTAGCATGAACGGCTCTGTTTGACCCTGACCTCTCATTATATAAGGTGAGCATCATCTATGATAATGTGTTATTCGGTGCAACAGGATCTTTTACACACACACACACACACACACACACACACACACACACTTGTTTCACTATCCTTGTGGGGACTCTCATAGGCGTAATGGTTTTTCTGCTGTACAGACCGTATTTTTTATCGCCCTACACCAACCCTACACCTAAACCTACCCCTTACAGGAAACTTTCTGCATTTTTACATTTTCAGAAAAGTTCATTGTGTATGATTTATGAGCTTGTTTACCCGTGGGGACCTCAATTTAGGTCCCCACCGTGACACAAGTCCCCATGAGGCTGTGTGTATTCAGGTTTAAGTCCCCACCAGAATATAAAAACAAGTACACACACACACACACACACACACACACACACACACACATACACACACACACACACACACACACACACACACATTACCCTTGTGGAGTATTGCTCCAGTTGGAGTATTGCTCTATCTATCTATCTATCTATCTATCTATCTATCTATTGACATTTTCTGCAGATCTAAAGACACAAAAGATGCTTGAATCAGATGCTTTGAAGCTCAAAACATAGGCAAAGCTCATTTCCATCTGAGCAGATCCATTAGAAACTACAATACTACTACAAAATATCAATCCACTTCATCTGAAATATTTGTTAGAATTTTTATACTCTAATATAGCACTTTATATCTAGACATATAGACATGTAAATATGCACTTAAAAGGACAATTTATTTATCAAAAAGTAAAAAAATGTCACATACTGCTCAATATCTGAGCGATCATAAAGCTGGTCTGACATAAACTGCATCATAGTATATAGTCCTATGAATCTTCTCCTAAGGTAAATGTGCGGCTCATGAATATGAATTAGTGATGTGCACCCCACTGATTTGCTGAAATCGAATCGGTTTTAATTAGGTTACGTGACCGGATGGACCAGGAAGGTTTCCTAGCAACATCAGAATGACCTAATTAATATTCAGAATTATTACCCAAGCATTTGCCATGTAATGACATCACAACTAACCAGTCACCTCAAAAACGGTTTTACTGACTTCTCCTTCAAGTGTGTTGTTTATAAGACATAAGAAATGAATGGAAGAATAATCAGCAAAAGAATGATTATCAGTAAACCAAAAACAAATCACAGCTTTCAAAGCTGGATTCATGTGTACAATTTCCATCGTTTAAAAACACGTGTGGCAACAATTTGATTAGCCGTGTCACATTTTCATTTGATTGAATTTAGCCTAAAAGCACAAATGTGAGCTGTGGAGACTGACTGATTGTGACTATGTAAAACAGGGATGTTTAAAATGGAGAGAAAGAAGAAAAATGCAATAATGTAATTCCAATGTACAATATCTACTAGTATTATTCCTAATAACTGCTACTTAAGTTTCACAATCTTATAGCATCCTTTAGAGGTCTGGGGTCCAAACACAAATCATGAATTCATCAGACGTGACAAATAATTCATAGAGATGCCACAGGCGCAACTCTGTAGTCATATGAATAATAACATATGAGTGCAGCATTAAATAATGCCTGAAAACCACTTATAATAATATCTAGGTATTAAATTGCATATCCACTTGAGCAGTTAGTCAAGACTGGTTTTGTGCTCCAGAGTCACATATTATAGTAGAGGTTAGTATAGGATTTATAATTACCAGTGAATTCTAAGACGCGACGCAAAGTATTTGTAGTCTGAATATAGTGTGAGTTTTTTAGATTTTAATAAAAAAAAAACACATCTATAACACTATAATTAGTATTGTATTACCTTTGCATTAAATTACAAAAAACTAGTTAATTCTGCTGTGAGGGTGTTTCTAATACTAATTTCAGGGGTGGGATATAATATTAGTCAGCAAGTGAACAGTCAGATCTTGAATTTCATTTTCATGTGTTGGAAGCAAGAAAAATGGCCAAGAGAAGAGTCTGACAAGGGCCAAATAGTGATGGCTAGACAACTGGATCAGAGCATCTCCAAAATACCAAGTCTCATGGTGTCCTGATATGCAGTGGTTAGTACAGACCAAGAGTAGTGCAAGGAAAGGCATCCGGTGAACCGGCGTCAGGATCATGGGCACCCAAGACTCACTGATGCATATAAGCTAGACCTTCTAGTCCCATCACACAGAAGAGCTGCTGGGGTAAATTGCTGAAAAATGCTGGCCATGACTAAAACACAGCGCATCATAATTTTTCTGCGTATGGGGCTGTGTAGACCGGTCAGAGTTCACATGACGACCCCTGTCAGAACTGGGCTGCGGAGCAATGGAAGAAGGTCGCCTGGATTGCTGAATCACGTTTTCTTTTAGATAGGTGGAGGCTGGGTACTGTGCATTGTTTACCTGGAGAAGAGATGGCAGCAGGATGCTCTATGGGAAGAAGGCACTCAATCACCGTTTACGGATATCATAGGAATCAATAGGAATTGCATTAAGCTGAATCCCACCTGTCGCAAAAAGTCTGTGACTTCTCTTATAAAATGACATTTTTTTCCGTGGTAAACTCTAAAATTAAAATGTTAAATCAAAAACTATTGATTAGTATAAAACACGTTGAAGATATAGCCGACAGCCGATAGCTGTTTTCTCAAAAAAGCTGTTTACGTACACGCTCAATGGTCAGGCCTCTGGTCACCTTCCCTTAGCCGTTATACTTTTCTGACTAAAGGTTGCAGGCTTGCCGTCTAGTGGCATTGATTTAGCAAGGCACCTAATTTTTTTTTTCTACAGCAGTTTATTTCTGCTACAAAAGAATTGATATTGCCATCTACGGGGCATTGAAGGTATTATATCTTGTGTGTATTGCCCTTGCTCCCCCAAACTTACCAACACAACTTCTTCACACGAATGTGAGTGCATTAGCAGGTAGTTGTGAATCAAAGGTGTTTCATATACGAGACAAAATCTGCTAAGGGGTAATTAAATGTAACAAAAAATGTACAATTAAACATTTTTTCAAACTTTGATAATTGCCTTCCCCTTTTAAACAACTGAAATGATAGTAATGCATTTTATAAAAAATCAACTGTCAATTTCAGCGAGTCAACAACAACTTTAAACTCACACGCGTTATGTATTAGTTATGTTACCGTTTCTGACAGACAGTATATTGAAGCTCATTTTGGCATTTTCTCCTGTGTACTCAATGGTGTACTCAAAACATATGGTAATTTCCAACTAATTTGGGTTTTCCAGGAAATACGCATACTCAACAGAACTCTGCTTCTCGAAAATGCTACCATGTAGTGTGCACATTATTTCTGACAGACAAAAAGTTACATTCAGCTGTCATTTGTTGACAATCAAGGTCTTATTTTTATGTATTTATTTATAAACCCATGATAATGCTGATACTTTTGTAAATTGTCATGAAAAATCACGTTTTAAAATGTTTGTTCTCTATATTGTTATTCTATTATTACCCCTTTTTGATTCATATTAGATGAAGATTAGGCTGAGACCTTTTTTGAGGGATATTGGTTTTCTCATGCCCTTTTTGAGCTACTTGAGCTTAACTGAGACTTCCATGTCTGTGGACATTTAAGTGTTGTGTCGACCTTGATTTATTTTCCTCACAAATCACCCATTTCTTGTTTTTCGCTGGCATTTCTCTTAGGAGTTGAGGACTACTGCATCTCTGAGCTTACGTTCAGTATGAGTAAAATGCTTCTATACTTCTACTATAAATCAGATTACTCAAGTCATATTGGAATTGGTGACTTGTAACTCGTAATGGAGTCATTTTCGTTGTAAGGTATCTGTACTTAGGTATGGTTTTCAGGTACTCTTTGAAATGGTGACTTAATTTTTATTTTTTGAGTAATATAGCTAGAAAAATTAGCCCTTTAACTATGTAAACCTGTATCTATCAATCCAAAATCATTCTTTGAGTCTAAAAAGTCGTTAGGAGATGAATCACACATGGCTTTGTCATAAAAGTGATGTGAGGATGTCAGAATTTGAAAAGGATTCTTGCCTTTAATGTTTGATTTTGATGTGCTATGAAATATTCTCCTTGTAGCACAGAAGCTGTCATTCAGTCTGAAGTGAAATCGGTGAAGTGCAGGTGTGTGGAGCAGAAGGGAGCGGACGACACTGCAGGTGTTTCTGCTTGCAAACCCCGTCCATAAACACAAATCACAGTTTGACTAAATTAACCAATAGACTGCTTTTGCATGCGCAGCCTCGCTCCGTACGCGCTCATGTTTTCGCGTTTGATCTCTCTGACCGCCTCCGTGTGTGTGTGTGTGTGTGTGTGTGTCTGTGTGTGTGTATGTGAATTGTATTTGAGTGTGTTTCCTGGGACTGGAACTCTCTGGAGGGAATGCTGCAACTAGAGCAGAAATACAAGATGAAATGAGATCATTGGTCTGCGTGCTGATTGGCTGTCGAGACGAAGGCCGGTTCCAAAGCCAGTTCTTGCCTGATTCTCAATCTACAAACATGCCGCCACAGGGGAGTGCAGAGGGGTACAACAGAATGCCAAAGCGAGGAAGGGAACAGGATTTGGATTGATGTTTCATGTCTGGATATATAGTCACAGGGCTACAGAAGCATGAAGCCGGAGGAATAACTTCACCTGTGCTGAAAAGTTGTGTTTAAAAATATATTTTCCTGAGTAGAAGGGCCCAGATCGCGTCTCAAACTAAGTGATGTCTTCTCCCGGTGCCAGCTGATTGATCCGTGAGCCAGGCTCACAGGATGCACTATGGGCTTCTGAGGTCAGATCTGCTCTTCACAAGCATCGATTGGCAATTTCTGCCTTGAACTCTGGACTAACAAACCTCAATTACTTATGTTCTTGTCAAAAAAAAAAAAAGTTTTAAAAGAAAAATAACAGGATTTATCTCATAATTTGCAACCTGTTGTCACAGGGTTGAACAAGATTTCTCCTTTTGAATCAAGTACACATGGCTGGATAGCTGAGAAAAATAAAATAAAAAATACATAAAAAATAAATAAATAAATAAAACCAAACAAACAAAAAAAAATCATTATATTCTGCTTCAGTTAATGCAGTTGGATACAGTTTTTTATTAATCAACAAGCCTTTTAAACATGTTGACAATATAATACAAAAAAAGAAAGAGTAAAAATGATCTATTTATGGAAGCTTAATTGCATTAATTTTACAACTTAATTGCAACGTCTCTGTTAATTGTTAATTAATTAAGAGTTAATTGGCTTTTTCTCGCAATGGAGAGTTTGTCTCTCACAATTCAATTTTTTTTCTCAGACTTGCAAGTTTTTATCTCACAATTGAAAGTTATAAATTTGCAACTTTTGAGTCTACATTTCACAATTCTGACTTTTTTATCCAGAATTCTGAATTTACATTTCACAATTCTGATTTTTTTATTCAGAATTCAGAGTTCACAACATTTCGCTACTGACTTTTTTATTCAGAATTCAGAGTTCACAACATTTCGCTATTGACTTTTTTATTCAGAATTCAGAGTTCACAACATTTCGCTACTGACTTTTTTATTCAGAATTCAGAGTTCACAACATTTCGCAATTCTGACTTTTTTATTCAGAATTCAGTTTACATTTCACAATTCTGACTTTTTTTCCTAGAAAATTCTGAATTTACATTTCACAATTCTGACTTTTTTTCCTAGAAATTTCTGACTTTACATTTAACAATTCTGACTTTTTTTCCTAGAAAATTCTGACTTTACATTTAACAATTCTGACTTTTTTTCCTAGAAAATGCTGAATTTATGTTTCACAATTCTGATTTTTAATCAGAATTCAGAGTTCACAACATTTCACAATTCTGACTTTATTATTCAGACTTCAGAGTTCACAACATTTCGCAATTCTGACTTTTTTATTCAGAATTCAGAGCTCACAACATTTCACAATTCTGACTTTTTTTCCTAGAAAATTCTGAATTTATATTTCACAATTCTGATTTTTAATCAGAATTCAGAGTTCACAACATTTTGCAATTCTGACTTTTTTATTCAGACTTCAGAGTTCACAACATTTCGCAATTCTGACTTATTTTCTAGGAATTCTGAGTTTACATTTTGCTATTCTGACTTATTTATTCAGAATTCAGTTTACATTTCACAATTCTGACTTTTTTCCCTAGAAAATTCTGACCTTACATTTAACAATTCTGACTTTTTTTCTAGGAATTCTGGGTTTATATTTCACAATTCTGACTTTTTTTCTAGGAATACTGAGTTTACATTTCACAATTCTGACTTTTTTTCTAGGAATTCTGGGTTTATATTTCACAATTCTGACTTTTTTTCTAGGAATTCTGGGTTTATATTTCACAATTCTGACTTTTTTTCTAGGAATACTGAGTTTACATTTCACAATTCTGACTTTTTTTCTAGGAATTCTGGGTTTATATTTCACAATTCTGACTTTTTTTCTAGGAATTCTGGGTTTATATTTCACAATTCTGACTTTTTCATTTAAAATTCTGACTTACTGAATTCTGAGTTTACATCTTACACTTCTGTCGCAACAACATTTTTTTATATATATATTTTTGATCTATGGTGGAAATAAGCTTCCATATCCAGTTCTCAATCTTTACAATACAATACATACATACTATACATACATACTATATATTCTCTCTCTCTCTCTCTCTCTCTCTCTCTCTCTCTCTCTTTCACACACACACACACACACACACACACACACACACACACACACACACACACACACACACACACGCATGCACACACACACACACACACACACACACACACACACACACACATATATATATATATATATATATGTATATGCTGGATATGGAAGCTTGCTATATATGCTATATATAGCTGGATATGGATGCTTATTTTCTCTACAGGACAAAGATATTTTTAAAAATACAACAGTATTGGTAACAGTAAGTTTAGTCAGAAATAAACTCAAATTTGCCTTATTTTCTGAACAGGTGGATGCTCTTTTCTCATTCAAGATCTTCCAAAAATCGGATCAGCATTTCCTCAGCATTCCTTTAGGGTTTTTTGACAAGGGAATTTGTGTCAAGGTTTATTTTGGTTTGTTAACTTGGTTCATGTTCACAACAACAGCTTCAGTGGAGTCTCTCAATGGATTCTCAACAAGCAAAGTTGAGAAACAGTTGAAGTGAGAAGCGTTTCCCAAGGTGACCTTGAAACTTCATATTGTCTCAGGTTTCTGAGACACTGATCAGTCATCAGACACCAAGAGGGACAGATCAATGAGTGTCAGAAGAAAACAGCACCCGTCACTGACCTCCCCCCTGAGCCCTCGTATGAAGAACACATGGCACCATCAATCCTGTTGACCTGGAGCCGTCTTACTGGAACATACTGGCTGACTGTTGCTTCTATAGAGGACTGTATATGGACAAATGCATTCACTTAGCTACTGAAATGGCTTTGCTTTTGATCAGAGGCTCAGCTTCAGAAGCCAAGAGAGCCTCATTCACAGCACAACTGATGCAAAGAGCTGCAATATATTTATATATACAGTGAACTCTGAAAGTCCACACTCAAATATGAGAGATTTAAAACATAAATCTCAAAAAATAAATATTTTAGGATTTTGAGCACCCCATGTGTATACATACAACTAGAACCCCTGAAGAGATGTGTGCTTGTATGAACTTATATATGAGTAATTTCATGACTATTTTTCTTAACACACTTAATACTTAATACATGCTTTTAAATAGTATGTATAAAGTGTCCAATCCAGCCCGCAGGATGATTTGAATGATAACATGAAATAATAAATAAAATATTATTTTGAAAATGAAATCAAATTAAATTCGCTACAATATTTTATATAACAAGTAGAACAAACTGTTTGGCATCAGAATCTCAAGCAGCACACAACTGATTGTGTGTAGTAACTTTGAAGTAATTTTGCAAAAAAACAAACAAAAACACATCTTTCACTGTGGGATGAAAGCTATTAGAATGCAGTTACAATATAATTCAAGATATGGAGGCAAAAATACACTGTAGGAGTTTTTGTTTTTATATTTAAATCACAATATAGTTAACTAATATCACTCAAGCAAAAGTGTTGTTTTCCCGAATATTAGCACGATCGCAAATGAATTGATTTTATACGACAGTTCAACAAACAAGATGTTAGTTTTAAGTTATTTACATTGTAGTCACAATGTTTTCTGTTTTTGCTCACTTTCACCAACAAAAATATTTTTAACAGCTAGAGTAGAACATTTGTGCGTCTCCGAGCAATCCTGTGTGTTTTGTTACTGAATGAATCTGTGTTTTTGAACAAATTATTTGAGAGTCAACGGCCCATTTATAAAGACAGTCACTAGCTACGCTTCTAAACGAATCAGCTATTTTAAACAAATCTTTTAAATGAATGAGTCAATGAATCACTCATTAAGACAGGGACTTGCCGCCACCCACTGGCGGTTTTAGTTTCATATTTATTCATGACAGGCTTAAATCAACCAAGGTACTATTTAAAAAAAAAAAACACAATAAAAGATGGTCTAAAATCATTATCGACAAAAAAAAAAATAGTTAAATATCGCATATTACGAACTTAATCTAGCAACAACACTTTCCCTAGTCTTCGTGTAAATTATATTGTAGTTTGTATGGTTAATATTAATGTAACTGTGAGCAAACTAAGGTTTAACAGATGGTGATTTGGCCAGCACAAGGGTTTTCCGACACTCAACCTATAATGAGTTTGACGCCCTTCATTAAATGCTGAATTAATAGATCACGGCCTAAATACTGACTTTGGGGGGTAGTTATAAAAGTGTAAAAACCATTAATAAGTTTGTTGAAGGCTGCGGGGTTGGATGTGGCTTGTGGGTTGCCTTTGAGAAGATTGGCTTTTGATCATGAACAATATACGAAATGACCTGCAGCTGGAGGAACAGAGGCATCGAGCGGCAGCAGGTGTTGAGTTGTTTAGCCCGACTACGTATACAAACTGATGATCTGAAAGAGCCGCTGCATTACGAACGCAGTAAAAAGTTTAGGCTGTACAAAGCAGGTACTCATGTCAGGCCCACGTAGGCATTGATATTCATCTCTACACAAACTCAAAGTCACCTTCAGTAGGCTTTTCTTTGTTACTGTAGTAACAACAGTGTAGTGCGTTAAATATTTACTATGTCTGAGCTCGATTTAAATTCATTTGAACTCCCAATGCCCACGACACATAGCCAGAGCTTTGTTTTTGGTTGAGCCTGAGGCCAGAACGCACTAATAATCAGGAGTTATTTTTATTTTGCCTTTGCTTGAGTCAATAGTGTATTTTAGAGTACATGTCTTCTCATTTTTCCCATCAATAGAGATTTAGAAATCTAATTCACATCACTCTTACGCAAGAAAGAAGTGGCTTTATAAAGATGCTTTTTCGGTGAAGTTATGAAATAAATGTCTGTCAGTCACCAAGGCCACGTCGTGCAGCCAGCTTTAGCTTGTGTTCATTTGTCATTTCTTGATGAGAAATCTGATGTAATATTGTACTACATGCTATGCATACTTTTATAAGCATTGGAAACTTGTGAGTTTACAAGAGAGTTTTACAGTACACTGTTTCTATGCAGTGAACAGTGAAATTCCCTAATTATTGCGGCATTTATTTTATCATCTAATCAGTAACCAGAGGCAGCGTGACAATAACAAGCTCATTTTAGGGCAGATCACACTCGTTTGAGCAGCTTTGACAGCGTTGACATTAACAACAAGTGTTTTTGCATCGCCAGGCTTTGCGTCTTTGATGAGAGTCTGATGTTGGTGAAATGTCATGGCGGAGAGGCTTTAAACACGTGGAGGGCACAGGTCAAACGCAGAAGCGCTTCATCTGAGCACAAGAGCCTCAATCCTCGCGGGGATCCGTAATCCAGGTAATGTCCTTATCTGTCCCCGATCATTTCTGATTAGTTCTCATCTGGGAAATCACACAGCGGCCGGATTCCACATCCGGCAATCAGGATTAATGTCAGTTGGAATATCAAAATGGACTATGATACTTTTAGCTGTGTGCTATTTGTGGAGATGAGCTCTTGTGACAGCTGACTGAAGCATGACACACAGCAGCTGTGACGAAAGCATGAAGACTCTATAAAAATTCATACATTGTACAAGTTTTGATGTTTTTTGTCACCTAATATCACCTACAGGTGATCATTTCTTTTATTTATTTATATAATAATCAAATATGGTTTGCAGGTTTTACTTTATTTCCATGCCAATTCCTATATTTTCATTACTGTAATGCATGGAAATCTCAAAATCTGCAATATTCAGGCATAAGATTTATGTATTTGAATTGCATATGATATTTCCATCTATCTGGATTACAGTTTTAGGATGAACAAATTTTTCTGATACATATTTGTCAGGCATTCATAAATGAAACAGGTATTATTTCTGCAAAAGTATCAACAAACTGAGTCTGTTTTAAATACACAATAACTAGATTTCTATATTTATCATAAATAAATCCAATTTGTTTTAATCTCATACGTTTTACCTGAATATTGCTTAATAGCCATATTTTAACCATGTTCATACTTTTTAACTGAATACTTGTAATTTCATTTTCACAATAAACAGATTCATGCTGATTCTAGGCATTTGAATAAATGCATTTTGAAAATATGATTATTTAAATAAAATAGTTTAGATGCAAATAGTCAATAAACTGTTTTTTTTTTTTGCAGAAATCTTACCTGTTTCTTACCCATTTCATATATTACAGTATATTTATTTATAATATTATTTTCAATTATATTGTTTTAAAATGCGAATCTAATGATAATTACCCCTTGCCTATTACATTACACAATAAAATAGAAAGAAAACATGTGGATGCAGTACTGTAATGAGAATTTAGGGGGATCTGAGCTTAATTATCATGAAAATATCATGGTGCTAAAATAGGCTTCATTTTCCATTCATTTGCATTATTTGGTCTTGATTCTGCCATTAAAACTGACCTAGTCATGTGTTTGTGAGACCAGAACTGTTATATATCCGAACTAAATCTAAATTGGGTTAACTTGATGTTTTGAGGGTGAATTGAACATGAAACAGAACAGTAACCACACAAGCTGTTTTAAACAGAACACCTAGGGTAAGCAACAAACTTCAAAAACATAAATTATGTAACGAAGGAAAATAAAAAAAGCAAAGATGACGTTTTTGGAGATGCTGGTTACCGAAGAAGGGATGAGCAAGAGCGCTTAGTGGGCTGTGAAGAAAGGCTTGCGCGGAAGGGAGGATATGACATTCAGGTTTCATAATTTAATGAGAGTTGTTGAGCTGAAAGGGCTTTTGTGAGTAGTTTTTCACGGAACAGGATTGTTGAGCGGAGACTCGGTGTGCCTGGAAGAGGTCATTCTCCTGTTCCACATTCTCTCTGACTGTAATTACAGAGAAACACGTGTTAGCTGGCCAGATTTTCACTCACAGATCTTTGTCTGAGGGCAGAACCGAAACTGTGGCATTTTAATTTGCCCCCACAACTGTGAAACTTGCCCTTTTCCAAATGGATACAGAACTGTGTGTGCTAATTACTAGTTCATACTCGGCTACTCTCAGCTTCAACACAACCTCCAGGCAACAGCGAGAACTTGCGCTCCTTCTCCGCGCTGTAAAGTCCCGCTTAGGGAATGCATAATGAAGGGAAATTATAATTAAAACCATGGCCATGATTTTTACAGCGTTTGAAATAAGACTGTAGTTTCATATTTTTAACCTCACCATATGTGCTCAGTATCATGTTTTATTTAGCATTATTTTAATCACAGATGATTAGATAGATTAATAGCAGATATAAAATTCTTCAATGGCACCTGAGAGATTTTTTTGGTTTTTCGTTAAGTATTTATTCAATAGTCCCTTGTGAAAAAGAAATAGACTTTTGCATACTTTTAAAACAGTACTTGTTGCAGAAAAATATACTTTTAAAGAGCATGCTTAGTGTGAACTGAATGCAATGTTTTCGGACACTTGTTTGCATTAAATTGCATGTTATTTGCATTTGCATTTGCATTAAATGAAAATGTATATTAAAGGGATAGTTCACCCAAAAATTAAAATTACCCCGTGATTTACTCACCCTCAAGCCAGGTGTATATGACGTTCTTCTTTCAGACGAATACAATCGGAGTTATATTAAAACATGTCCTAGCTCTTCCAAGCTTTATATTAGCAGTGAATGGTGGCAAAGCTTTTGAAGACCAAAACAATGCATCCATCCATCATGAAAAGTGCTCCACATGGCAATGTGCGATGTGCTTTTTGGGCGGAAAAAACCCCGGTGAACTATTTTTGGGTGAACCATCCCTTTAGATGCAATTAGATAAACTTTAGAGTGCTTTTTGGACACTTAAGTAGGACTTAAGTACATTTACGGTAAAACAAAATATACACTGTAAAAATATTTTTGAAGTTAACAATGAAAAACAAACAAACAAACAGACAACTATTGGAGAAAGTTTGGCAAGAAAATACTTTTACAGTCTTTACAACATTTCCAGTTTAATTCAATGTTACTTGTAGTTTCTTTGTAATTAAGTGTGAAATGTACTAGCATTTTCCGAGTGAAAACTGTTTCTACACCATTTTTCAGTGTACTTTAATGTCAGTTATATCGAAACTTGTATGTCATGTATTTAAACATATCTGTAATTACAATTAAAATATAGCAGCTTTATAATATTAAGTACTTTTTATTTTTTAAACAGTTTTATATACACTTAATGTCGCCTTTCATTTCATTAATATTGTATTATCTACAAGTACAGTTTAAAAAATGCTTTTAAGATTTGAAGTATACACTACAAGTGCATGTTCCATACAATTAAGCACTTTCAGTAAGTATAGACCTAATGTTTCTTTTTTTTGAGAAGTTTGAGAAACTCTCAAGATCTCTTCTGAAGCACTAAAGGAGACACTTCTCAGTAATGTGTGATTAATGGGGTTGTTTACTCGGGAGAAATTTCTGAGATTAATGAGACGCAAGCATTAATAAGATTCTCCATTTAACATCTTTTATGGGTGAAAAAGTGAGATAATATAAAGCATCTCATTTGTGATGTTTCTTTCCTATGGGGCGGCTGCAGCTGAACCCAACAATAAGCGCCGTCAGATACTCACGACGCTTCATCCGTATCTTCCTCCTGTCATTTGTTTTTTATTGTATGTGTAATTCTGCCATAGTTAAAGCACTAAAGCAATTACAATGTGACGCCTTGGGAAAAGGAAACCCATGAATTAACGCCAGTGACAACCCCGAGAGTGCAAATTAAAACAGAGAGCCCCGGAAAAAAGCACGACCTACATTGCTCTGCTCATAATCCGCAGATTTTTTCATTTCCACCTGGCGGCTTGCCAGGATGAGGATTTTGCAGCTGTTGGAAGCAATTTGATCCAAAACAGAGGACCGGAAAAAAACTGCCATTCATGTCTATTCAAGGCTTCTGTGGACGCAAACAAAACAGCACAGCATCTCACTTCCATTATGAGAAGAAAATCAACACAATGCCTTCCCAGAAAACCCATCTTCTGTGCGATCTGAGAAGCGATGCGTCAGATAACAAGCAGAGTCTAGACATGTCCAGAATAGAGACACGCACACAAGACAATTTCATTACAGGTCATTCCAGTTATATTTCACTCTGTCAGACTTTGTACGTTGCAAAGCACACTCATTCACTAAGAGTTCAAGGACATCAGAGGTGCAACATAGAAAGGGTTTGAACCCACAACCTACTGTATAAGGTTTTATCCACAACACCTACAGCTGTGCCAAATGTCAAAGAGACGTGGCAGTTTGAGACCAGGCACGTGACTCTAGGACAAAAACCTGGAAAGTTATAAGAAGGTTTATCTGGTTTTTAAAATGTATTTCTAAAGATAAATGGACTGTGGCAGACTTCACAAGTCTCAATAAAATTATTGCAGGGCTTTCAAAGGCTCCAATAGCAGAGGAAAGACAATAGGGGGAAAAGAAGATCCAGCAGGGCAGCACTTAGCTTTGAATAGACACTGATATTTCTATTTGTAATGAATTGAATGGAATATTGCATTGATGTGTCCATTTGACCTTGTTAGTGTTCAACCATATCGCCCTAGTTTCAACCTCTACTCATAACGGTAGACAATTAATTATGAGCTCAGACTGACAGGTTAAGAGCAATCACATAGAGATGGATTTTTTTTGCTCCATTTCTAAAACAAAGACATTTTTATTTACTTATGGAAATGATGAGACCAATGATTCATTAGTAGATTTGCCCATTGCTGGCTAAACCACATTAAGACTTAGTTCACACTGCAGGTCTTAATGCTCAGATCGGATTTTTTGCTGAAATCCGATTTTTTTGCGCTGTTGTTCACATTGTCATTTAAATGCGACTGCCATCAGTCTCATGTGTGAACCGTATACGGCCCTGAAGTGACCCGCATGCGCAGAAGAAGACGTGACGTCAGACGCAGCACACTGTGTTTGCGGAAATAAAAATGGATGCTGCTCGTGTTAGCATGTGTTTAGCAGTTTTTAAGTTAATGTGCAATCGGAGCTTAAATAGCGAAGTGATATTATTGTCTATATATTGTCTGCCATTGTGATTTTAATCTTCCCGCCTCCTCCAGCGCAGAATTGTGATGTCTGTTGCATTTCAATGACGTAAAAATCGCATGAAATGCGACATGGCCATTCAGACTGAAGTCACATTGCAAAACATCGGATATGTATCCGATTTAGGACCACATATGAAAGTGGCCTGGGCCTGATTTGAAAAAATCGGATTTGTGCTGTTCAGACTGTCATAAGAAAATCAGATATGGGTCACATTTGGGGAAAAAATCGGATTTGGGCCACTTTAGCCTGCAGTGTGAACTAAGCCTAAGTGTCCTATATTTGTAGGCACTTATTTGGTTTGAGGACGAAACAGTTGATTTTTAAGCAAATACCTGTTATAATCATTTTCAGATAACTTTAACTTTTAAAAGTTTGAGGTCATTGACAATTTTCTTTAAAAGAAACGAATACTTTTATTCAGCAAGGATGCATTACATCAGTTTAAAAGCGTAAGACATTTAGAATGTTACAAAAATTCTATTTCAAATAAATGCTGTCTTTTGAACGTTCGATTAAAAAAAAAGGATCACGGATATTAATATAAAAATATTAAGCAGCACAACTGTTTTCAACACTGATGATTCTAAGAAAAGCTTCATATCTTATCCTCATATTAGACTGATTTCTGAAGGATCATGCGACACTGAAGACTGGAATGAATCATAGGCCCTCATAGGAATAAATGACATTTTAAACATTACAGTTTTAAATTGAAACGCTATTTCAAGATATTCCTGTTTTCAAATAAATGGAGTATTGCTGAGTATAAAAGATTTCTTTCAACAAAAATTCTCAATCAAAAAATCTTACCAACCCCAAACTTTTGAAAAGTAGTGTAAATTGTGTCTATGTTAGACAAAAATGATAAAATCATTAAATGCCCAATATGAGATTTTTTTTTTTTTTTTTGGAGGTTTAATATGCATTTAATATTGTAGGCTATTTCAAAAAGTATTAAAAGAAGTTTATAGAGAGCACACTGCAGATAAACAGAAGATGTGAACTCTAAAGAAACTGTGTAGCAACTGTAAAAGTCTCGAATATTCCCCAAGGCAGAACTCTGATGTGTGGTTTTCAGAATCATTTATTGGGTGAAGAAGGACATTCAACCGTTCCTCCATGCTGAACAACATCCCCAGGTTGCTCTGTATATGAGGAAACAGAGATTTCACATTAAACCCATTTTTTTTTTTTTTTGGTCTATTATTTTCCTCGCTCTTGCCATTTCACGCCGTGGTCTTACATTAGGGGTTGAATCCTTGAAAAACCCAGAAAGCACAGTCGGTGCTCAGAAAAGGCCATTCATTTTGGACAAAAATATCATGGTACATTCTGAACAAAATCAGGTCAGATTATAAACAAGTAAACATTTTGCCCTAATGCTGCCTTCAAATCCAAAATGTATAATCATAATTATGATTTGGTCAGAAATAACATTATTTTCATCAAACCAAATTCAGAGGTTCCCATTGGTTGCTACGACATTGTATAGTTTAACCTATGATGATTTCAACAGGACCTGAAGGCAGCATAACAGATCAAAATGCATTTACATACAAGATCTTTGTTCCTCTAGGTACATCTATGACACAAAATAGCAGTAGATTACATTCAAATGAAAGAAACTGAGTATTCAAAAGAGTTTGATCTCATTCCAGTGCATTTCGGTAGAGCGGTAGAGCTCTTGTAGCCCAAATACAAACACATGTCGACAAGGGAAACACACTAATGCATTATTAGTGTCTACTGTGTAAGAACGCCGCACCACAGTGAATTTCACAGATTCTGATCTGGCCTTTGTGCACAACAAGTTGAAAGATGAAATGAAAACATCCATGTAACACAGCGAGACAGAGTGAGAGCGACAGGCCCAGCGGTGCATTTAGACGTGAAAACACAGAAACGATGCCGAGGACCACATTTACATAAAGTGTCCCATATATATATTGCACTGCTCTACTTCAACACAAATGCACGGTTTGAAGTCATCTAAACAGATCAAGCACAAATCAAATCAGAAAGCACACAGGTGAATCTCACGAAAACATCTCCAGGTCTGTTTTTTTTGTTGTACTGTGACATTATTTTTATGATAATAAGCGCATTTCCCATTTTCATTTTTTTTGGAGGTCTCAGAGTTGATTCTCATTATTGTAATTACTGTAATACTGTTTTTATTTCAAGAAAATTACAGTAAAATAATATTTACGTAAAAAAAAGCAATGAAGGCAGTACTACACATACTACCAGGACTACCATAAACACTTCACAATAAAAATATATATATATATATTTTGCATTACGCTAATGAGAATCTATTGGAAATGTGCTTAATTTAAATTAAAATAATGTTACAATGCAAAAATGGGATTAAAAATAGGCTTCATTTTCTTTGCAAAATATATTTTCCTTTTGATTTCGGAGGGAAATATGACCTTGACAGGTTTTCGTGAGATTCACCCATTTGTAACATCAAACTGTCAGATAAATCAAACCTCCTGACGCTGCGCTTAAACAAGTGCAAACGCTATCAACCTCATTAGTGCCTATCAGTATTTCAGTTTCATCTCAACGAAAAATTTTTTTTTTTATTTTCAATGAAGCATTATTAAAAAAGCACACATTCCCACACATTCCCGGTCGAGTTCTCACAGTTAATCTCCTAACGCCTTGATCTGTTCATAAACGTTTCAAAGACACCCTAATTTGGGATTCACAAACTGAATGAAATCAAACTAGCTTGACGAGGTGAACCACTGCAGCCAGACCTTCCCCTGGGAGCTTCAGAGAGCTGCAGGTCAGTCCTTGGCAGCTTTGCTACTTTAAGGTTTCTGGATGTCAGATCTGCTCGAGACGGCAGCTGGTGAGGGACAGCAATATTAAAGAAGATTTTTTCAAATGTGAATGTTCCCTCCACTAATCTCTGGATCATAGACATAAAGACACTTCTGTCTGAATGCCTCTCCATATGTGCAACGTCACAGTCTAGCACATTCATTCATTTTTAATAAAGCTTATGCTGAAACTATGCAGTTGAATTTTTTCAGGGGTTTGAAGGGCATCGGCCTATACACAACATGACAAAAGCTCAAAGCGAAAATGGCAAAAAATCCATCTTTTACTGCAGTTCTTAAAATACCCATGAGTTTGTGGAGAGAAGTTGTTTTTGAAGGACGCAACACAGAGAAGAGCATATATAATATCAACAAGAAAGTTTTGCTTCAGCCAGAGCCGCAAATACTCTATTTTGACCTTGAAAGTGCAGATTGATTTTTTTTTCTTTCTTTTCCTAATTAAATCACAGTCATTTTAGTCATTGGTCAGGCTGACAGCAAAGTCTCAACAAACATAAAGCAGAATAGAGGACGAAATAATCCTTCACGTGAAACCATGTAAACGTGTGTTTCTTTTGAACCGTCTTTGTAAGTTCCCAGAGCAGTATTGGGACGTGGGTTACCTCTACAACGAGAATGCTTCCAAATTGACAGACGTGTCCTTAGGAATCAAAGAGACGGTCTTCACAAATCTCCAGTGCTGCTTTTGTGGCACCGCCAAATACCTCCACGTTGGCATCGACCCACGGCACCACGTTGCCAGGCATGTAGGCTGAGCAGTTGGCCATAGCAGAGATGTCTATAGGACGCAGGACTCTGTCCCACATGTTGAAGTGGCTTAACTCTCCTACGAAGGCTTGAGTGGCATCAAATCTTCCACCTACGATGTCCTATGGAATAACAGCACACGTCACTAAACTATGGATACAGTAAAAACAGTAATATTATGAAGTGTCATTACAATTTTAATGAACTATTTTCTATTTGAATATATTTTAAAATGTAATTTATTCCTGTGATGCAAAGCTGAATTTTCAGCATCTTTGCTCCAGTCTTCAGTGTCAACATTAGAAGTATTCACTTTTGTTCAATGTAATGCATACTAGTTGAATAAAAATACCAATATATTTACAAAAAATCTTAACCCCAAACTTCTGAATAGCAGTGTTGGCTTTATTTTACAGTATGTCTATTTATACTTACCTAAGAAAGTACTGGGTAATAACTATATGGGTTAAGTTTAGGTTTGGTAGTAGTTACTGTAATCACTATAATAGGTACGGTTACACTTTATTTTAATGTGTCCTTGTTACAATTTAAGTACTGAGTAATATTAATTAACTACATGTACTTACTATATGGTTAGGGTGTTTGGCTTAGGGTTACTTACGTAATTATGCATAATTTATTGTTATTATAATAGTAAGTACGTGTGACATGTGTAACAAGCACACCTAAGTGCATAGTATGTGGAACAGGACTGTAAAATAAAGTGCTACCCATTTGTTTTATTTCATTGTTCTTTCCATTTCATTGCTTTCATATCTTTAGAGTATTGATTTAGAGCACTGCATCTAAAGTCATACACATTCAGACAAAAGCCATTGTGTTTTTGAGTGTCCTGTCACAAGGGCAGCATTTTTAATTTGATCATAGTCCTATGCTGAACCCTTAGAAACCAAGATCCCCCTAATTTCACTTTCAGGAGAGGTTTATCAATCAACTAATTGTTCAGGCAACGTACAAACTGTATTACCAGCTGATTTTGAAAATACAGTATGTAGCTTTACACATTTCTAAAATCTTTGACTATCAGTGTTTTTAAAAACTCAGCAAACTGGGACTCTGCTCTGATCCAAACTCTAATGAGCCGCCTTGCTGTCTGCTACAGTATGTAACCTTCTAATGCTAACTGATGGAAGCTCACAGGAGACTACACTAAAACCCTCTGCATGGGAAATTCTGCTGAGACCTGAAGTTAGTTAATCTGTCTACATACTTTGTAGCTAGCTGGCTGAATAAAAACACATTCGCTGTAATTCTACAGACATCTGATATTCCTTTAATGCCAGTCAGCCCAACATCAGCCAAATCCATGGGTTTAGCCTTGGATATGACCCAGTTTGGGTTGATAATCATTCATAATCAGTAACCCAGTGGTGCTGGGTTGGGAATGCGGTATGAATGAGATCACGCAAGTTCAAACGGTTCTTTGAGTGTCGAGACCACTTTGTCATTTTTGTGGCACTCACGAGAGGAATACATTTGTTAAATATAGGAAAACTAAATGTAGCAGAGAAAAGAGAGGATTTTGAAACTGCCTGAAAACCAGTTGAGTAGTGACCAAGAACTGAAACAGCCAGAATGGTGCTTGAGAGGAGTGATTAAAAAGGCTTTAAATGCACACAGTAGGATCTTGTTGATTCACATACTGTAGCTTTTTTTTATTTATTTTTTTATGAATTTCAGTGTTTATTACAGGTTTTCAGTCTGTGCATTTCTTGGTGGCACTCAACACCTTATACTTTGGCCATAGTGGGTCTATTTTTGTTGGCAGTGAATAAAAAAATATACAAAATAACTGCATTTTTTAGAGTTTGTAGCTTAACAAGTAGAGTATGAGAACAGTAATGCCAAGGACGTAGGTTCAGTCCTCAGGGAACTGATTAAAATTCATACCCTGTATGCACTGCCAAAAGCAGTAAAAGCATTACTAATGAAGTTGAGGAATTCTGTGATGTTTTGTCCTTATTAGTTCTAAAACAATCTATGTGTTTAATAAAATTACAGAAATGTGTATGATAATATCAACATATCATATAAGACAACTGTCAATCCTTCAGAGCAATGAAGTTAAATGAAGGTTCTTTGTTGGCACTGATGGTTCCATGAAGAATTTTCAACATCCATGGAACTTTTCCATTGCACAAAAGGTTCTTTAGAGTGGAAAAAGGTTTTTTAGATGATTAAAATGTTCTTCACACTAAGAAATATGGTTATTTTAACAACTTTTCACTGTAAGGTTCTTTGGGGAACCCAAAATGGTTCTTCTACGGCATCACTATGAAAAACCACCTTTATTTTAAAGAGTATTTTAAATAATTATGTAGCTTGCAACACAAGCATATTCATTTTTAAGAGTTCCAATTTTACTGCACAACAGGAATGGCCCAGGGGTTTAAAAGACAATTAATATTCAGCAGGATTATTGCTTTAACTGCACTGACACTATCAGATGAGAACAAAATTTGAACGCAACTGACACTAACTTTGCAACATCGACACTTATTGAACTGAATTGAATCAATACTGAACTGAATAATGACACTATTATCTTCTGTAGAGCTGCTTTACAGCTGAAATTGAATTTGTTTCATAATTGATAAATTGCACAACAGTAACCCTGTTATATTTTCCTGCTTATTAATGTGTAGCTGCTTTGAAACAATCTGTATTGTATAAAGGGCTATATAAATAAATGTGACTTGACTTGACCCAGCTATCAGCTATTATTCTATCACTTCTCGCAATTTAGGTCACAGATTGTGCTTTTTCATGCAGCGTTAAGCAGTGTGAATGCGCTCAATGATCAAAGTAGCTCAGTGTTGGTGACCAGCAGATTATGTGTCACATGTGGATTTTGTGTGCTTGCTATCTGTGTCACATGTAACATTTCTCTCAAGAAGTCCCTGAGCGCTCAAGTGCTGCTGAGAGGTGACGTCTTTTCATCATCGCGTGTGAAGACTAATTATTATCGTTGCATGTCTTCCTCGTGAGGGATCAGCTCTTTTACGTCCTCTCTCTCACCCTCATGCGCTCACCTGTTCTTGGCCCAGGATAATGACTCCTCCAGGTTTAATTGGGTGCCAGGGGGCCAAGTTCTCTCCAGTCCCTAGTCTCTCTCCATCCTGATAGGCCTCCCAGAAGCCATCTCTGGTTGTCCAGGTGATACAGATGTGATGCCAGCGGCCGTCACTCACGGAGAGAGGAAGCTGAGCTACCTGTGACAGAAAGGACCAAACCGTAGGCGGTTATTACTGTGGAAACTGATGCTAAAAAGTGCATATTTAAGAAGAAGTAACTGCTTTCACAATAATTATTCAGGAGATGTATGCTGGTTTCCTCCATTGTGTCCCTACAGACATAATTCTGAAATGCCTCACTGTAACTCACTTCCCATCAAAGAATCTAACTAGATTTGCTGAAGAAAAAGTGTAAGTGTGTTAGTCGCTGTCACAATGCTAAGTAGTTTTGAGCTGTTATGTGGTTCTGGGTGTTTGGCCATGTCAAAAGAGTCCAGCCTCAATCCCTAGATATGACTCAAGTCCTTCTTTACATGCAAGTCTATGAGTCTGATTGCTTAGAACTATCACACTTCTGCTCAACAAGCTGCACAATTTGAGGTGGCATTCACGTCCGTAGCACAACAGGGTGTTACGCACCAAATTTAATACTCAAGAAAGGGGTTTGTTCAGATTGCTAACCATAAGTGAAAGAAACAGTTTTTCAGCAATTTTTCAAAATACAGTTATTTCAATCGTAATCCATATGATTTGGATGAAAAATTTCCACACACAGATTTTGCAATGTTAGTCACTTGTATTTGTCCATAATCCATAATAAAGCTTCCTCCAGTATAAAAAAAAAAAAATCCCCTGTTGTCCTCTGACATCAAAATCCCTCAACATGTTTGTTTTTCGTACTGTTTTGGACAGTTTTTGCTTGTACACAGTGACTGATCTGCGCATATTTCTCTCCTGATTCAGACAAGATGACTTTTTCACTGGAGAAAGCAATATTAGGGATTATGGACTCAGTGGTTTGAAGTTAAAACGTCTTAATGATGGATTTGTTTCTTACAAACACATAGCTTTTCACTTCACAAGATGTTAATTGATGGACTGGAGTGGTGTGGATTACTTGTGGATTATTGTGATGTTTTTACGGCACCCATTCACTGTAGAGGATCCACTGGTGAGCAAGTGATGAAATGCAAAATTTTCTCAAATTTTGTCAATTTTCAGGAAATCTTCATTTTAGGTTGAACTATTCCTGAGTACACTTTGTTCCATTGACTTCTATTTATACAAATGCAATTGGGTGAGATAGGCAACACAAGCTTATGCAAATTTTGTTGCTATCCAAAGTGAACTCTGACCTTCGAATTAATTTTACACCATCTTCACACGTCATCGTGTGACCTCTTAGGGTTTGGATTACAGCGTTGCTGTAAAGTGGAGTGGATTGCATATTTTTACATTTTCAACTGTGTTATGTTTGACGTCATATTATGACCGCTGCAATATCTGTATAAATTTTGCATGCTCAATGTCTAGTGTGCAGCTTAAGGGAGGATATAAAGTGTCTCGACGAATCATCATAACATAAACTGCCATCTATAAAGTTGTATCTGACACCTCACATACTTTAAAATAGTTTATATAGTTAATCTCCAAGCTAGATGCACATTGAGTTTGACAGCTACTGCGCCTTGAGACTAGGCCTTTAATGCACTTAAGTTGAGCAGTATGCAGAAAGTATGAAAACACAACATTCAGACAGAAGTAACGAAGCACTGAGGTGTGATGCATTCACTGGAGTGGGAAAAAGCACTGAAGACACACTCGACAGGTAATCACATTCAGCATGGCAGCTTCTCTCTCGATCCTCGTCACTTTCTTGTTCTTTCCAGCTTGATGTACACACTCACTCACACAAACACATATGCGTACACGCACACACTGTACATGTATAATGCATGTTGTGCAGGGCTGCGGGGCAAGATGCCTCTCTCAATAAGCAAGATGCCAAACTGACACTTCCTGAGTGAGGTATCAGGGGAATTAGCAGGGCAGCAGAGCTCATTCGTTCTTTTCCCATCTCTCGCTCTCTCAAGACCCTCAGGTTACACTCAACAAAAACCAGTGATGGCGCAATCTCCTCCACAATGATCCAGAGATACAGCATCCATGGTTACTGAGACATGCTAACCTCATTTACGCATGAGATATTGGAAGCTAATTTTCCCCAAAGAAAAGCAGCTCAGTTTCATATTCTTGATTTAGAACCACAAAGGACATATTTAATTCATTTCTGTGTGCTTTAATACTAAACTTTGAAATCATCGAGGGTCTTGTGCAACAACAGCCTCTGAAAGCTAATCAACTAACTTTCGTTTTTTATTAAAAGTGCATGTGAAAATCTTTTGTGTGTCTCTCTGCAGCCAACATGCAGTATCTTTAAGAAATGGGTTTGTTGAAGTTGTACAAAACAATCTAATTGCAAAAATCTAATTTCAAAGGTCCTCATACATTTTAAAAATGTCTTCCGATAATAGTATGGTGAACTTTTTAGGTACTTTTTTTTGCATGATTTATCTTTATATTGAATATTGAATTTTACAATTAAGGAAAAGATGGGTACGATGGGTGTCGGTGCAAAAAGCACTACAGTGTTCTGAGCGTTGTTTACTGGCCTAAGTCAAAAAAAGCCTGCCTAACTAGTCTTTATTACATTCTGGTCTCTGGTAGACACAAGTCCCTCGATGCAAGTCTGTGTATTGTACAGCAGGCGAAAAGACTGACCATAAAATAAGCACATTACTTAATCGTTTGTGGTGTGGGATGAGTTATATGCTGAAGTTTAACACCTTTTATACACTTTCTAGCAGTCAAAGAATATATATAGTAGGCAATGTCAATATATGAGCCGATATTTTGCATTTTTAATTATCAGCACCAGTCGTTTTCCCAAGTTTTTCTGTTTAGTTAATAAGTGTCTTAAGCAGGACTTTTGTTTTGCAAATGATCCAAGCCATGTGAACTGAGTCACTGGAGGTGAGAGTCACTGAAGGTGCCACGATCATGCAACTGCATATGTCATATTGACTGTATACTGTAAGTAAAATTAGATTTATCCGATTAGTGAGTGCACTGGTTACAGTGTTTATTTCCTTTTTATTAATGTTTTTGCAATTTCTTTGTATTTGAAAATGCCATAAAAAGATTACAGTACTGTATTTTGAATAAACCACTGTAAATTTTAAATTTATTACAATTATTTCAAATTATTTTAGTATTATGTAAAATAAATCTAAATTTAATTTCAGCATTTGTTATGATTGTGTTATTAACCATCTTTAATACTGTGAAAACATGTACTATATATTGGTTTTATATCTCTAAGATATCAGCATCAGCCATCAAAATGCCTGTGTCAGTCTATCACTACTATAGGTGATCTTCAGCCCTGTTCATGTGTCCAGAACTTGTAATGTTAAAACATTAACATTAATCAAATGCCGAGTGATTTCATGCAGTGACTACCAGGGCGAGAGAAGACAGTGGAGCTCAAGCCTCCTGTCAGATAAAGGACTAATTCACTTCCAGAGTAAAAAATTCCTGATAATTTACTCACCCCATGTCATCCAAGATGTTCATGTCTTTCTTTCTCCAGTTAAAAAGAAATTAAGGTTTTTGAGGAAAATATACCAGGGTTTTTCTCCATATAGTGGACTTCAAATGGGAGCCAATGGGTTGAAGGTCCAAACTGCAGTTTCAGTGCAGCTTCAAAGGGCTCTAAATGATCCCAGCCTAGGAAAAAGGGTCTTATCTAGCGAAATGATTGGTCAATTTCTAAAAAAGTAAAAACTTATATACTTTTCAACCACAAATGCTCATCCTGCACTAGCTCGACCTCACGGATTATGTAATCAAGCACGCATGACGTAGGCAGAACTACCGACCCAGTGTTTACAATGTGAATGTGCAAAAGGTAAAACAACGATGTCAGGCGATTTTGAAGTTGGAGGAGAAAATGAGATGGAGTTTTTCATCGCACCCTACCTTTTTGAACCGAAGTACACAGATGAAGAACTAACCACGTGTGACCTTTACAACATGATTATGCAATGCATGAAGACATGCATGCGCATTGCAGAGCTAGTGCAAGACAAGCATTTGTGGTTAAAAAGTATATAATTTTTTTTTAAAAGAAAATGACAGATCATTTCGCTAGAAAAGACCCTTATTCCTCGACTGGGATCGTGTAGAGCCCTTTGAAGCTGCATTGAAGCTGCAATTTGGACCTTCAACTCGTTGAGAACCATTGAAGTCCACTATATGGAGAAAAATCCTAGAATGTTTTCCTCAAAAATCTTAATTTCTTTTCGAAGTAGACATGAGAAATAGAAATAGAAAAGAAATAGAAATGGAAAAACATGAACAACCTGAATGACACAGGGGGTGAGTAAATCATCCGGAAATTTTTATTCTAGACGTGAACTAATCCTTTAATCCTTGTAATGAGCAATTTTCCAATTTTATATGTCTCTGAGCTATGCATGGTAAAACTTGTTTGAAATTTTGTGTTGCATGTATGACAAATAGTGTATTTTTGTGTGTGTGAGCACAGTAGTTGTCCTGAGCTGTGACAAATGAATTTTTAAAAATACAAATATTCAGTGTAGCCTCTCAATTAACATAAGTTCAAGAAAACTACACAATAATTACACATTTGATATAATACACGCTGTTTAAAATAGTTTTAGATGAAATTTAACATCTCACATGGCAGTTTAAGTAATATTTGACCTTCAAGCCCCTGCATGTAATTTGTATTAAAATAAAAATCAGGCTGTGAAAACCTTTTACTTGAGAAACCTTTGGGGGGCCATTTAAAATGAACTACCATATTTTTCCATTAATCATATTTAGACAAGTGTTATTTTTAAGACAAAAGACACCTATGATATAATGCCAGGTTTTTATTCATCATCAACAAAACGGTTATTAATTTAATGAGATTGTTATACATTCAATATTAGGGAAATCTGACATTGTTCCAAAGAAACACAATGAATAAAAAACACGAATAGCTCTGCTGTGTCTCATAAAGGCTCACCTTATCATTGACGAGCAGCTCCATGGGGCTGTTTCCCCACTCTATCAGCACAATCTCATTGGCTTGACCCGGGACGCCATAAGAGAACGGGGTTCCGATTCCAGGACTGGCACTGGACTTGAGCCACATACACACGGTGAAGGCGTACATCTCTGGCAAGCTCTTCTTGATGCGGCCATACAGGTAGTTGGTGCGCAGAGGCAGAGACACCTTAAAGTCCTCTGGAGATTTGAATGCACTGTTACCTGCGAAGAGAATCGAGGGAGAGGTTTGCATTGAAGGACAGGAAGATGCAAACTGCTGACCTGAGATCGTGTTAATTTGATTTCAGCAAATTGAATCTGAGTAAGGCTTTCAGGTTCAATTAATGAAATGAGCGATCCATGCAGGCTCATGTAATTGTTCTAATATGAAATGACATGCTGGGGCTGTGTAAGGTGAAATAATGATGTAGCTGCTGATGATGCTTTGGCGTTAATCAGTCGCTTTGCAAAAGTGGCTCGATTTGTGCTAACACTGATCTGAATTCTGAATACAACAGGACGGAATGGCCATCCAATGCTAACAGATGGGGCCTGAATAAATCCCATTTCCAAAAAGGCCAAAAGGAGCGGTAAAGGCAAACAAATGATTGTAAATAGCAAGTTCATTTAAATGCAGACATTCTCACACAAAACTAAATCTGCCACAGCCAACACATTCTGCCACAGTGGTACCTTTGTTTCATATTTCAACATAAAATTGGCTCAATGCATTGAAGTTTATACAGTGAAGCATTAGCTAAAGGTTTACCTGATGCTGTGTTGAGCGCTGGTCAAGCGTTTCAAGTTTCAACAATGACCTTTCAAAGTGCAGCCAATGATTTACAAGCAATCTGCATGATGGATGCAATGCCTGCTCCAATTTTACACCTAAGTTGAATTTTACCCATGGTTATATTACCATTCAAAATTTTGGGGTCAGTAAGATTAAAAAAAAAATAATAATACTTTGATTCATTAAGGAAGCATTAAATTAAGTAAAAGTGACAGTAACAACCTGATCTCATGACAAAAATGCACCTGCAAGATGCGAAATACGAAATGCACCATGTACGTTTCATGACATATTTGATGTGAAATGTCCACTGAGTGGCACTAAAAGAGCGTTTGTTTTTTCCCCGGAACAGATTAATGTACATATGGTACGTTTTATGTGACGTTGCTTTTGTAGGTGTCACCGCAGTGCTGACTTGAAATGTCTGTTGAGTGGGGCTATAAGTCTAATGCTCCGTGACATTTTAAAATAACATACTATCTGCACTACACCTAAACCTACCCCAGAGTATGAACAAAAGTGATTGTGACATAAAAACGCAATTGCAAGCATATGGTTTTAGCTTGTTTTTCAATCTCTCATCATTCAGCTCTTTCATCATGAGTCAGGTTTTTGACGGGATTTGTACCCATGGATTCCGCATCTTAAGTCCAATTCTGTGCCAGCTGAGCTACCGAAAAAGCTTGTTCAATCCGTAAAGTGAAACATATGGAACTGTAATCATAACTGTGTACGAAAACGATTGCAAATGCTCGCTGTTTTGCCAGCTCTAGCGTTAATTTCTGTTGGAAACTGCAGTGATATGTACTTATTGACACATATTTCGCATCTTGCGAAAAAGTTCCCACAGGTACAGTACGTTTTCGTCATGAGATCAGGTAGGACAGTAAAGACATTTAGGGTAAACGTACCTATTAAGCTCACGTACCCATTAAGCACACTTCCATTTTTGAGATCAGATTATAAAAACAAAAAATAATTTATTATCCTACTTGATGTCTTAACCAATTGATATGTTTGTTACTATATACCTCCTATAATTTCAAGTCAATCAGATCATTGCACACGGAGATATGAGTCTCCATGTGTTCACACTGTCTGGTGGCCATTTTGAAAGCTGTCTAAAAACTTTCACCAAAAGAGTAGCCCCTTAAATGTGTGTTTTTTAGATGTTTAAGACTTTATTTTGGGTAAGTTTCACTACTTATTGTAAAATTAAGAGATTAATGTTCAGACTTTTGCATATTATAACTTGGAACTTGGATGTGGGACATAATTACATTAGATCCAAAAGATAGTTTTAGCAACATAGCACAGATGCTACAGAACACAGTTAGCTGACTAGCTGTATAAGATTGTGTGCTACGCTAATATATTACTTCACAGGCATTACTGGCTTGTACTTTGACATCCATAATATTATAAATTTACAGTTTATTGCTGGTCTGTGGTTTTACACAGCTGTAATTTTTAAAGATTTCATATTAGTTCAAGGTGAGCTTAAAGGGTACACGACTATGAAAATCACACAGCTTTAGTGTGACATCAATAAGAAAAAGTATAATTTCATAGATACTGATAATAATAGTTGTTCATATTAAAATATGTATAAACTTAATACATGACCTAAACTATTTATTTATCAAAATCCTGTCATTTTAATAAATATTACGTGAAATATATTAAAAATTGTTGCTGCTCCCATTGAGCTCAGTGTGCTCTCTTTAAGCTCTTCCACATTGAACGTCTGTAAACGTCTGTACTTCATAAACAGACTTTAAATATTAACTGATGGTTGTCACTTTAAGTGATTTTCTATGGATTCTGTCAACTCAAATCTGCAGACTGGCTCTGATCTTTGGCAGCTAGCATCATGTAAAAATCATGTAGTGTATTCCAGTCTTAAGAGACTTTAGATAAGTTAACAACCATTTAAAAAGAGGTTTCATAATGAGGCTAGTTTCTGTGTTCATCCCCATGAATTAAATGTTTTATTGGTTTGTTTTATTTGATTTTTGAATATGTGTTAATTAGCTGAATGTCGACTAATCTAGATGCTGCAATGTGCTTAGATGGCACTTCATTATGAATTGATTTTAGTGCTCTGTTTTTTTTTTGTGATTGACTTTGTACCTTCAAGAAATATATATTTTTACAATTATTCTTTAAAAATTTTCCTTAAAATAAACAAGAATTTTTAAAAAAACATGATGTGAGCTTAATGGGAACAGGGGTGTGCTTAAAGGGTACAAAAATGTACCGATCAAGCACAGTCAGACTTTTTGAATTTAATGTCGTATATCTTAATTGAAATGCTTTTTTCATTTAAAATAAAATTAAATATTTTTGTGTGAGAGATTAATATTTTATTTGAACATAACTTTTTGTACTAAAACCAATATCTTGTGCACTAAAAATGTCTCAATGTAGATTTTGGTGAGCTATAATTACCCCTATAACGTAAGAAAAAATCTATTTCACATAAATGCTTTTATTTTTTTAAATGTTCTATTCATCAAAGAATCCTGAAAAAAATTATTGCGGTTTCCACAAAACTATGATGCACAGCTGTTTTCAAAATTGATAATAAGAAATGTTTCTCCAGCAGCAAATGATCACGTTCGAGTGATTTCTGAAGGATCATGTGACACTGAAGACTGGAGTAATGATGCTGAAAATTCAGCTTTGACATCGCAGGAATAAAACCAGAAAACAGTTATTTTAAAATGAAATAATATTTCACAATATTACTGTATTTTTAATCAAGCAAATGCATCCTTTGTGAGAAAAAAGACGTGTTTCGTGACCATTAAAAAATCTTTTTGACTTCGAAGTTTTGAACGATATTTATTTATTTATTTATTTATTATTTGTTTTATTGTTTACTTTTCAATACTGTCTCATCCTTTGTTTGCTGTAATGCAATGTTTGTTTAGTATGCTTTCCCCTCAAGGACTGCTTTTGCTCTGTGATGTATCAAAACAATCGGCAGGACTTTTTTCTCTTCTAAGCCCAAATACATATTTTCGCTGTGAATATGTGTATATCTCATGCTTGCTTTCTTTACCAGCTCATTGCCCTTCGGTGGCGCTTTCTGCAATGGTTTCATGTGGAGTTCAAAGTGTGTATGGCGCTTACATTGAGTGTGAAACGGCTTTGACTAGTCTACCTATCCCATACTGGGGACAGCAGGTAAAAAGAAATGTTTTGAACTGGTAGGGCACCACATCAGTAAGAAAAAATGATGGATTCTATCTCATTTGACATGACTGACTGAATAATTCATGTCTGATAGCAGGCGTACTTTTCTCCAGCTCGGTGATCCTCTCCAGCAGTGAGTTGAGGGTGTTCTCGGTGCGTTGTCGGTGAGAGGTCGTCTCGTTGTACAGCTGGCTCTTTTCCTCCTCCAGTTCGGCGACTCTGGTCAGCAGCTGGCTCTCCAGATCGGTCAGACGGCGCTTCAGCAGGTCTCTCAGCTCGTTGGGAAACATTCCACCTGATGTGTTGGTACGCAGCTGCTGCTGCAGGACAAAAGGCACAATATATTAATCTGCCTGGTGCTGTTATAGCCAGAAATTGTTCATAATGAACTGCTGGGGATTTGTGAGATGCTGAATTAATGCTGAATGCTTTAAAGGGGTCCCACTTTATATTAGGTGTCTTCAACTACTATGCACTTCCATCAAATTATATTTCGATGTATGTTACATTTAAATGTTTATTCAAGTCAAAAATATAATTTAAGATCACCGAATCAACCTAATTACATTAATACCAAACAAACTATTTTTTATGAGTTAAATCAAGTAGAAATATCTCTTTATGTTAAAAATTGAAAGTTACCACCTTTTCATTGTAGATACAATGTATGTATTGTATTCAGTGCTGTACTACAAAACACTTGTGACTATTGATGTGCGAAGAATGTAATGTTAGGAACAGGTTTATTATTATGGGTAGGTTTAAGGGTGGGTTAAGAACAAAGGTCAACAGTGATATTATAGGTTGCACTTTATTTTAAGGTGTCCTTGTTACAGTGTAATTATACTTTTAGGTACTGAGTAATATTAATTAACTACATGTACTTACTATATGGTTAGGGTTAGGTTTTGGCTTAGGGTTACTTGAATGTAATTAATTATTATAATAGTAAGTACATGTAAAAAACATGTAAAATGGGTAAAAATGTGACATCTTAAAATAAAGTGTTATCAAATTATACTGTAGCTGTAATTACAGGAATTAATTACAAATGTAATTACAAGAAGGTATTTTTAAATATAAACACACTGTAAAAACATGTATGTGCATAGTACATAGTAGTTGAAGACACCATGTGTGTCCATTTTTTTTTATTGAAATAGGTTGTTATTCAGTTTATTACATGTAGAGTTAAATGAAATAAACTAATTTAACCCTTCCAGAGTGAAAATGAGTATTCATTTTGATCCAATGACCCTGTATGAATTCAAGTTTTTCATATTGGTAATATTCCATATCCACTTGGCTATTACCAAGAAGTGTTATGTCAATTGAGTAATACACCAAAACCTTCCAACAGCCTTGTCAACTGGTGCATTTAGTTTCAGCAATTCTGTGAATGTATAATTTGCTCATTTTGTATTTTGTATGCAGCTATCCGAATTATACCGTACAGTATGAGTCTTTGAAAAACGCATAGTGGTCACTGATTGCAATTTCAACTAAAACACTCTTGGTTCTAAAATGGGGTTTGTGCATCGATGCCATAGAAGAACAATTTTGGGTTCCCCAAAGAACATTTCAGTTTACATTTCTTAAAAGAACCACATTTTTCGTACTTTGAAGGACATTTTAATAAAGAACTTTTAGTGGTTCCATGGACGTCAGAGGTTCTTCATGGAACACTGGATGCCAATTAAGAACTTTTATTTTTAAAAGTGACGAGCAAAGTTCTTTAGTATCAGTATATCTTTAAAATAATGGCTGAATCTGTATCTGCTCACTACATCCATCTACAATATTGAAACGCGTTATTAATATTTAATTCAAATCGTGAATTCAAATAGAAAAAGTCCCTCCTTCCAAGTAACATGGCTCATATGACCTTGTTTTGACAGGCGTACATCAAGCATCACTAATAAGCAAAACCAATTTTCACAGATCATTAGAGCTCTGTTTTCCTTAAAAGCATCACAAATGGCTCTTAAGTGCCCATGATCACTCATAAGCATAAACTCTCACCTCCAGGTTCTCCAGACGGTCTTTGAGGCTCTGCATGGTCTTGCCCAGCTGCTCCACGGTCTCGGTGGGGTCACGCGGCAGATCGCCCATCGTGTTTTTACTATAATCCTTCCTGCGCGCGCTGCCCCGCGATTTGGTGTCCGCCTCGCAGCGCGCGAGTTTGGAGTTGAGCTCTTTGATGGTGCCCTGCTGACTAACGATAGTTTCCTTCTGCTGCAGGATGGTCTCTCGAAGCTGAATGATAGTATTTCGCAGCTCTTCCTCCTGCGGACTTGTGCTTTGGACCCGGTTGGTCGTTTCCACCGGGCAACTGAGGTCGGTGCCCGCTGGCACGGCGGTGCACACAAAGCGGTTTCCCTTCGCGCCACTCGCGCCAGCCACTTTCCCGCTGCCTGACGCGTATAAAAGCAGCAGTGCCACAAAAAGAGCTCCCATTACGACCGTTTGTCTCTTTAAAACGCGTAAAACTTGAGTAAACTCAGACTAAAAAAGTCGTTTAGCGTAGATTCCACAATAAAACTAGATCTTCAAAAAAACGTGTTTGCTATTTAAATAAAAATGCGACGTCGCGCTAATAAAAATCACTCAAAACAAGCACAAGACCGAAACAACACAGATTAGCTGTAGTTAGCCTGGAAATCCAAAGCTTTTCCCATTACAAACCGAGTGCTGCTCTCTTCGCACAGTCAGTGAATATGTTAAACAAACTGTTGGAGTCCTTCTCACAGACGCCTCAAACGCATTTAACTCCCTGTCACTTTAGCAAAATCACTCACAAACAAGTAGCTGTCCAAACGAAGAGCGGTTTCTGGCGTTAAATGCCGACTGCCAGCGCTTTAAGTCTCTTCACACAGTCAGTGGTGCTGAACGGACAGCGGCGCTTTACCGGATTAATATAGAGACTCAGGCGCGCGCAGTTTGGCTCCGCTGGAGGAGCGCGCGGATTGACTGAGCTTCATCTACGTCACTTACTCGCGCTTGATGCGAGTCACGCTTGCAATTTATATTGCCGTGGCTTTTTCTGGCCTCCCGTGAATGTCGCGTTGAATAAACAGAGCGCTGAGCAGATGCAGAGAGCTCTTTAATAAACTGCAATTTCAGCCAACAACTGCTTCTCGGCCAATTTAACCCTCGTGTTCTGGAGAGATAACATTCTTCACCTTATGTTTGGGTCCAAAGATGATTCATATGTCAAGTTAAACCACCTCGACAACAGCTGGTTAAACTTAAATGGTTTAGAAAAGTGAAGTTAATTCCGGATCAGGTGGTTTTAAACCTTTTAATTGCTCTCCCACTGTCATGACCTCATACAGATAATATTCTGACTTGTACCTCTGCTAAAATAACAAAAATAAGGACTTAGTTGTGTCCCAATTAATACTATACACTAGCCTATAGACTTCAACTATCAAGTACAATGTTAAATTACACTTAAAACAGCAGTATCAAAGTACACTTCTTTTCTTCATTGCTGATAGTAATGACTGAAAAGCAGTTTGACCAACAGCGTGCAGGCGTTGTACATAATCAACCAATCATGGCGTGGCGAGAAGCATCCAATGATCATGACATATTCTGTTCACTAAGATTCTTTAATTTGATTGATTTTTAATGGCAGCATAGATGCATCCTTCACAATCTTGTGCATTCGTTGAGCTAAAAATAAAGATGGCTTCTGACAGTTGCAGTTGGCGGTCAGTTTGTACATAAATTTAGGTTTTGACCAACTTTTTCCACTTGTGATGTAATTTGTAGTGAGAAATTAGTATTGTAGTATTTAAATATTCCCTTAACAGCAAAACAAACAAAGCCAAAACCTGGACATTTTAGACAATTTAGGGTACCGCTTTAGTATAGGGACCAGTTCTCACTATTAATAAGTTGCTTATTAGCATGCGTATTATTAACATATTGGCTTTTTACATACGTATAAATTACATATTCTGCATGTCCATATTCTACATCCCTAATCCTACCCAATAACTAAACTTAACACCTACTTTACTAACTATTAATAAGCAGCAAATTAGGAATGAATTGAGACAAAAGTCGTGGTTAATGTTTTGTTAATAGTGAGAATTGGACCTTAAAATAAAGTGTGACCAATTTAGAAATCCCAGCCTGGACTTGTCTGGGGAAAAGAAGGAAGTACGGTCAACCTAATGTATAGTGTGCAAGCACGCGCATTTGGACGCACCTCTTGTTTTATACAGAAACTATGGCTGACACTCAAAATAATTAAATCACAAATTAAAATAATCACAATTTTACAAAATATTGCTCTTTTTTAATGGAAGAAAACAAAATAAATATGTAAAAAGCTATTATATTGAAGACATTCTTCAAATGCACTTAACTTAAACTTGCCAGTCAACCTGTAACTCTTTAAATGTAACATGAGAAAATTAAATTAAATTTCATTTCATTTAAATATAATTTGCCGACACAAATATTTTAAATCAAATGTTAGTTGCTAAAGGGACAAATTTAAAAACTTTTTAAAATTAATTTTAATTGTTAAGTGACTTAAAATGCAATTCATTTTAAGTAATTTTTTAAAGACATTTTAAATTTGTACAGTACATTTTACTCAAGCCCCCTAGTGCACTGTAAAAAAAAAAAAAAAAAAAGTTGAGCCAACTTAAAATTTTAAGGCAACCAGCTTCAGCAGATTTATGAGTTTTCTCAACTTGTTGTTTTAAGTTTATACTACAAAAAGTTGAGAATCTCCTACAAAAATAAGTTGAGAGAACTCAAAAATCTGCTGAAGCTGGTTGCCTTAAAATTTTAAGTTGGCTCAACTTTTTTTTTTTTACAGTGTGGTTGTTGCAATTTTTGTGGCTTATAGTGTGGCTTATAGGGTATAGTTACTAATATTGCTAATTTAGACGTGAAATTACCTTGTTGAAAGCTAAAATATCATTATATTGACTTACATTAACATTTCGACTTATGTGACTAGAAAAGATATTAAGTATGATATGATCTTATAATAAATAAGCTTTTTAATTTCCATTAACTTTTTTATCTTTGGGAAAATAATTATTTTTGATTAATATTAAATTTCTATTAATAATTTCTACAATATAATTTGAGAGTAAAAAAGCGCTTTAAAAAAAAAACTTTAAAATATTTATTTATTGTTTGTTTGTCCAAAGTCTTTTTTTTTTGGAGTCTATTGTCATTGTATGGAAAAGGTCTGCCTGAAGATTGTTTAAAATATCCTCTTTTTTTGTTCGTCAGAATAAAGTAAATTGTAGCTTTGGCTTTGGGATGTCATGAGGCTGAGTACTGTAGGGTGAAAGTCTCCAGTTATTTTTAGGGGCCACTGTATGAACTTCTGACGCTGTTGTTGTTTTTTTTCACACCTAGTTTATATGTGGCCGCTGTCTTCCTCCTATGCGGCTTCAGAGGCAGAGGCTTAATGGCCTGTTGCTGGCAGAAATACTGTGCAGGGCGGCTCGGGTCACGGGTTTGGTGACAGTTTCCATGTTCGTTTAGACACACGCAGCGGGCGGCTGCCACCTCTCCTGTGACTCCACCCAAATTGGAAAACACATTCGAGTTTCTCTCTTGCTCTCTGATCCAGGTGGCTGCTGTAAGCTTAGTATTCACACAGCTTATTCTCCAAAGCCTCAAAAAAGGATGCTAAGTCTTTCAGCTTGTGCCAAAACTAAATTATTGACAGAGACTCGTAAATATGTAAACAATGCAGCAACAATTAATTGTAATTCATGTGTAAGAATTAACCCCAATGGCACAGCTTACACTGAAAAATGGATTTTTCAAAGTGAAATAAAACAAAGATTATTGGAGTATGTACAAGACAATATTTTTTCAGTCTTTCATGTTTAATTCAACGTGTTACTTGCTAATCCTTAATTCTAATTATTTATGAGATTTACTAGCAATTTCTGAGTACAAATAGTTTTTACACCAATATTTTTTTTTAGTGTACCACAAATATATTATTTTTATCCACTCAGTTCTGTTCAGAACTTTGTGGAAATTCTCTAAGGCATTGTGATGTCTAACATTTAAGATGATTTTTAAAGGTATAGTTTGCTCATTTATTTTACTCACCGTCATGTTGTTTCAAATCAGTTTCTTTTTTGTTTTTTGGCAGAAAATGCTTTCAGTCTTTACACTTCACAATTTTATGTTAAATTCAGTGTGTTACTTGCTGTTTCTTTATAATTATTTATAAAATTTCTTAGCATTTTCTGAGTGAAAACGCCACTAAATATTAAGTTCATGGTTTTCTCCTGTGAACAAACCAGTATATATTTTGAAAAAGAAGAAGAACGACTCAAAAATGGCAAAAAGCAACATGAAAATGCCATATAAGCGGTTTTTATGTGACAATCCAAGTCTTCTGAAGACATACCATAAATCAGTATGGAACACTTATTCACTATTAACTATGATTTTTACCTAAATAAATTCCTAATTTGCTGCTTATTAATAGTTAGTAAGGTAGTTGTTAAGGTGTTGGGTAGGATTAGCGATGTAGAATAAGGTCATGTAGAATAAGGCATTAATATGTGCTTAATTACTACTAATAAATGGCTAATATTCTGCTAATAAGCAACTAGTTAAGAGACCCTAAAATAAAGTGTTACCCATAAATCTGTTTAGAAGAGACGTAGAAATGTAACCCATTATTCACTGAAAATCTTCCTCTCCACAACAGCTCTTATATTTCATTCATGTTTAAAACATTCAATTATAGCGCCTCTTCAAGTCTGATGATATAATTTGCAATTTTATACCCACTATTACTTGAATGTTTGCTTGAGATTAGCTGCTTGTATTTATAATGTATTTAAATCTATTTTAAGCACATAACATCTAAAGTTAGTGATGCATCTCTGCAAAAGCGGCCCCAAGGTCTTCCATCTGAAATCACATCTGCGGCATTAATCTGTTGGCATTCAGCTGTGTCATATAACAGCCCTGTGGCGTCGCGTGCGTATTGTCACGACCTATGATCATCAGCGCTCCGCGTCACAAGTGTGACTCAGGACTCACAGATGCACACAACATGCTGATGCCTTCTCATTTACAGCAGAACTATATGTCCCCTTGAGCGAAAAGCTTCCAAACTTTGACAGGTAGACAGGGACGGGCTCCTGTCTGTTGCGATTTTGTGCCAATCATCCTCCCCAGCAGCTGTACTGTCAATTTTATTATAGGTAAATACTCAAGCGACAGTCTCATGTGTTAAAAGATGCTGATTTGTATTCAAACATTCATTCTCGGCTTTTGACAGAGGCTCTTAAGATGAACTCCTACAATATACATATGAATTTGCTCGGGGTTATTTGAGAAAGAACAAGATCAAATAACCCTTTAGTTCCTGAGGGTGCTGCCGCTCTGCAAATGCTGGGTGAGATTTGGATTAGAGACCCAGAGATCTCAACAAAGACATGATGCAATGCTTTTGGGCACAGTGTGTCGAGCTTGGTTGAAGAGAGTGTGTGTTTGAGCGCATGTGTGTGTGAGAGAGAAAAAAGCCGTGCTCGTAAGAGCATACGCTGCTTACTATTTCCACACTATGTAGTATGCACTGTTAAAAAGTGACTAAAAGTAGCAACTCAAGTAACACTTGCATTTTTTCAGTAGTGATAGAAGCTGTCTTCTCCTTTTTTTCAACAAGGAGTGTATTGTGAAAAAAGCTCCATGGTTTCAAATGCTTTCATTCTAATAATCTACATCTACTTTTATGCTTTTGGCAGATGCTTTCATCCAAAGTGACATTGCATTCAAAGCATACATTTTATCAGTTCATGCATTCCCTGGGATTCGAACCCATGACCTGGTGTTACTGTCCTGTCTAGAAGAATTGGGAGCTTCTGTTTGCTAAAAAGAAAAAAAGAATATCTGTTATGAATTATCCAGTGCTACTCTCTGAGCCACTGTGCTGTCCCCTTATACATTATCGTTCGGTTTGAAGTCAGATTTAGTTTTTTTTAGTTTTTTTTAAAGAAAGTTTAAGAAAAAATATATATTAATTAACATTTATTAAGTAATGACACATTAAAGGGGTCCTATTATGCCCTTTTTACAAAATGCAATATAAGTCTTAGCTAAAGGTTCTAGTTTCAGCTGAAAATACACCACAGGACATGTATTATTCCATGCTGTAAACACCCCTTTTTGGATGGAAGCGAAAAACGTGCTGTTTTCATGTGTGTTTCTTTAAATGCAAATGAGCTGCTGCTCTCCACCCCTTTTCCATAAAAGGGCGGCGCCTTTACACATTGTAAAAGTTTAACAAATTCAGCTTTGCATCACAGAAAGATATTACTAGATAGATTAAATTGAAATAACATTTCAAATTATTATTATTTTACTGTATTTTTGACCAAACATAGACAGCCTTGGTGAGCAGAAGTGAGTTCTTATAAAAAACCCATACTTTTGAGTGGTAGCTTCAGTGTCCGCTACTTTTTTGTCAGTACAAAAAGGGATAAAGAGAGAGAGAGATATATTTATTGAGATGGAGTAAATTGATTTCCTTCTATAGTTGTAATGATGGGTTCATGTCACCCTGACTTAGCTCTTTCTATGCTCTGTGATATTTGGCCTGGTTGTGAAATGGATTATGGTCTGTGTGTCTCTAAACAGCCTCTGCTTTTTAAGCCACAGTACAAAGCTCACGCTCATCTTGTTTTCTGCAGCATTTGGACAGATCTATCTAAATGCAGTTTGCTGAATGTTTTGTCTGTGTGTAAGTCTGGGATGTTTTCTTAAAGGGATTATTCACCCCAAAAATGAGGGTCAGTAGATGATGAAGGGATTTTAATGCTGTATGACTTTCTTTTTTTCCCTCGAACATAAAAAGAGAAGTTTAGTAGAATGTCCATGCAGCTCTTTTCCATAAAATAAAAGTATTTAGTGACCTAAATAATAGTCCATATGTGCTATATTGCTATTTATTTCATATTGTCCTCTAATGTTATATAGTGTAAACAATGACTATTTAAAGTTGTAAATAAATCTGTTATTGGAGTATATGGAGGATGTTTTACAAGAAAATACTGTTTCAGGTTTTCTACTTCAAAATTGCATGTTTAATTCAATGTGTGACTTGCCATTTTTTGTTATTGTTTGTGAAATTTACTAGCAGTTTCTGAGAGAAAATACTTTCTACAACTATTTTCTTTCAGTGTTTGACAGCTTTGTGTCAAAAACAGACCAAAAGTACTGTCAGTAAATACTCACTAAATATCATGTCCACCCTCATATGGGGGCAGCCGCGGCCTAATGGTTAGAGAGTAGGACTTGTAACCCGTTGTGGGTTCGAGTCTCAGGTCCGGCAGGGATTGTAGGTGGGGGGAGTGAATAACCAGCACTCTCTCCACCCTCAATACCACGACTGAGGTGAGACCCTTGAGCAAGGCACCAAACCCCCAACTGCTCCCTGGGCGCCGCAGCACTGGCTGCCCACTGCTCTGTGTGTGTGTGTTCACAGTGTGTGTGTGTGTGTGTGTGTGTGTGTGTGTGTTCACTTCTCACTGCTGCGTGTGTGCACTTGGATGAGTTACATGCAGAGCACAAATTCCAAGTACGGGACACCATAGTTGGCCACACGTCACAGTCTTTCCTTTTTTTCTTTCCTTTTCATATCTATGAAATCTCATTTGTGCATGTTCTAGTGAACACCTACTTTTGAACTGGACTGGTTTCTGGAAGCAATTTTCCCATTTGTAGGTAATAAAACACACCATCTAGCTCCAAGATGAATCACAACATCACAACAATTGATTTGAAGCATGAAGCTACTTGAAAATCTGAAAAAAAAGGAACATGATAGTTGACTCACAATCTCATTCCATGAATCAATTTGAATTACATTTCTGATCAAACCAGAAAAGTGAAACTAAATGAAAGTCCTTGATTTTAAACAAAAACATCACAGTATTTTGTAATTTCTTCTAAAAAAAAGCATATGATTAAGAGATATTTCACCCAAAAATGAAAATTTTGTAATCATGTACTCACCCTCAAGTTGTTCCAAACCTGTTTCTTTCTTCTTCTGAACACAAAATAAGTAATTTTTAAGAATGTGGGTAATAAAACAGTTGATGGTAGCCATTGACATCAATAATATGGAAAACGTACTATGGAAGTCAATGGCAATGACGCTTTATTTTAAGGTCCAATTCTCACTATTAAACAGCTGCTTATTAACATGCTAACATATTACTAACATATTGGCTGCTTATTATCACTTATTAGGCACATATTAATGTCTTATTCTGCATGACTTTATTCTAGATCCGTTACTCCGACCCAATACCTAAAGTACCTTAAGCAGCAAATAGGAAGTTTATTAAGGAACTACTCTTAATTAATAGTAAATATGTGTTCCCTAATCAGTGGCTACCAGCAACTGTTTGTTAACCAACATTCTTCAGAATGTCTTCTTCTGTGTTCAGCAGAAGACTGAGCTCATGGTAGGTCTGTGTTGAAAGGTTTACACTTGAACTCCTAATTCCCTATGGGGAAAATGAACAGGATCATAACTTGGAAACCCTGCTGTTACACCCTCATGTTTTTCGTTTGTCTCATAACCAGACAAACCGCAGTCTGAATATATGGAACTGTGAACGAAACGTGTTCCTCTGAAGAAAGAAAGCCACATTGGTTGAGAATGACACATTGGTGAATAAATAATGACAGATCTGACATTTCGGGTGAACTAACCCTTCACAGTGTCCTAATGTTGTCAGAATACTGGCCAACCAAAGCAACCCAGAAATGTATATAAATATTTTATAAGGCACCGGTGCCACCGGAGTCATGCCGAGATTTTTCTTTGCTGTGAAATCAGAGTATTGTGCACAATAAATCGCTGACGGAAAATAAGTGGGAAGGCAGATGAAACACATTGCTGAAATACAGCACTTCAAGAGATTACCTGCATTCTCCATAGCAATATTTTATCTCAAGAACACACACAGCTTAGTGTATCTCAATATCTATTTCTTCTATTGAATACGGCAGATTCAGACGTGACAAAAGCGCTTTGAACATAAATCCTGTTTCTCTATAATGTATAATCATGGTCCACCTGTGAATCTTGTTTTCCATTCCTAAGATAAAATAACAGGAGAGGTAGCAGTACTTGGATGAAATCAAATTGGCATTTCAAAAGCATGCAGAATCCAGTGCGCTTTGATGTGAAGTGCGCCGTCAATAAAGAAGTTTCAGTATTACCAATTTCTCTGAGTACAAGGCAAAAACCACAGCCTTTCTCATACTCGCAGAAGCCTGAAAATGTGAATTATCTTCCTCAGAGGGGCATGTGTGCTGACATTTATGTCACTGACTCTGTGGTTTACATCAAATATTGATGTCAGCACACCACAAGTCATGACCTGTAGTCAACTAAACAGACAGAACCAGTTCCTGCATCAGCTCCCTGTAGTCTTTCTTTAAATCATGCATTAGTAGTGTCAGTTAAATCGAACATGATTTACTGCTCATACTTGGGTTACTTAGAATAAGTATGAGAAATACTGTTGATACACTTATATGTGTGTATATATATATATATATATATATATTTGTATTGCTTGTTGCTTTAATGTTACCTGAAACTTTTGCCTAAACACTGTGATCTCCTTAAGTATTGATAATTAAATTGTTGTTTTAGCACATATAATAACCTTAAACATATGTTAAATATTGCTAAATTACAACTAATATAGTACCTTAAGCAAATCTTAGCATTTTAAACATTAACATCTATGCAAACTACACATATTTAGCTAAATTTTGAATTGAGCTGGTATTGTATTTAAGCAATACAATTAATTAAATATGTTCAATGTCATCAAATTCAATTAACACAATTTCCTCATTTTGCATTATAATTATTATTATTACTTTTTTTTTTGTATGAGTTCTGCTGCCACATCGTTTTAACTCATTTTGAAGTATTCTAGCCATTTTTCCAAGGCTAAACTTTAAAATGTCAAAATGATTGAAAAAGTCTTCAAGGTCACATGATTATTCAGAAATTATTCTAATATGCTGATTTGTTGCTTAAGAATCAATGTTGAAAAAAGTTAATATTCAATAATATTTGATAATACCTAATATAAAAAAAACTTTATATATATATATATATATATATACTGTGTGTGTGTGTGTGTGTGTGTGTGTATATGTATATGTATATATATATATATATATATATATATATATATACACTTTTTTTGTGGAATTTAATAAAATTTTGGGGAAATTATGATTTCTTTTTCAAATAAATGTACTTTCTTTTTATCAAAGAATCCTGAAAAAATGATCTAATTTTCCACAAAAATATTAAGCAGCAAAAACTTTTGACAATAATAAGAATCATTATTAATAATTGAGTACTACTACAGTTTTTTACAGTCATTTTGTCACCAATTTGAGAACCTTGATGTAATTTTTCAAAATTCTTGACACAAAACTCAAAACAGTCATTATTTGTAACACAGGCTATCCATTGTTCAAAACTTTGCATATTGAGTTTAGATCTTTAAAGAAGCCTTGCATTTGCAGAAGCATTGGATCAGAAAACTCATTTATTATGAAATATCATAGGAATATTAGGTCACACTTTATATTATGTGGCCTTAACTACTATGTACTTACACAGTACAACTTATTGTGGTCATATTGTATTTCAAAACACTTTTTCTGCTATTGAGGTGGGATACGGGTAAGGTTGGGGGCAGGTTTGGTGGTATGGATAAGTTTAAGGGTGGGTTAAGGTGTAAGGGATGGGTCAACAGTGTAATTAGGGGCCAAGCCCAGAATGGGCTGTAGCCCCTATTGTAATTGTATGTTTTATTATTAGGGGCCAAGCCCAGAATGGGCTGTAGCCCCTATTGTAATTGTATGTTTTCTTCTTCTTCTTCTTCTTCTTCTTCTTTTCGTCCAATGGGAGTCTATGGCAGCCCTATGAACGGAACATAGGAAAATGATGAAATTTGGCACAATTGTAGTGATGGCTATGAATAGCGATCTGACAAATTTTGGGGTCTCTAGAACCAACTCTATAGCGCCACCACCAGTTCAAAAACTCAACATTTAAATGGTAATAACTCCTGAACTCCTAATTCTAGAAAAATGAAACTTAGTACACCTGATTACTCTCTTCATGCTGATCACAATCAATGGCTTACATTAAGACTCCACCCATTACAGTAGCGGCCATTTTGAAAAGTACAGTATTCTGTCTATTCGCTACTACTCCTTGAAAATTCAACCAATTCTTCCCAAAGTGAGCTCAGATGTTCTTTGGAACAAAGCCGCACAGAATTGACTGAACAGATTTTTTTTATTCATCTTTGTTCAAAAATTATGATGTTGTGAACTTAACGAGGTCGACCCAAAATTGGTTCAGAGGCTGTATCTCGGCCAAACTTTGATCAATCGAAACGAAACTTGGTACGCTTCATCAACACCATGATCTGAGGGTCCAATGATGGTGGCTTTGACCCATTAAAAATACCTAAATTTGTTTTCCAGGGATTAATTTTATACATGCAAAAAGCAGCATAAAAAACATGAACGTGAGGATGCACGCACCTGCAGCGCTTCTGCGAACGGAGAAAAACATAAGCTATTATACATAAAAGAAAGAGGCCCATATGCAAAATATATTTTTCTAAATAATTAATGAGTTAACAAAACGAAAGAAAAAAACTGCAACAATTAGCAGCCTATATGCAGAATTTCGGTTCATTTTTGCGATGCGCTCTTGAGAAAGCGGCATCCTGTTTGTTTCTTTTATTTCACAAAAGTACGTTTTGTTTTTTATTGTGAATGTACACAAATAAAAGAAATATTTTGAATAGTTTTGAATAATGTCTTACTCTTACTCTTAAATATGACCACAAATGAAGGAGTTGGCTAGTGTAAGTTGTTTCCACTTTTACAAGAGGGAAAAAAACAAGCGATCGTGCCGGCGCCTCACGCGCGCAGTTAAGCATAGCCTACTGACTCGACAACGCAGCCTGTTCATTGTCATAATAAAATACAGTCAGCCAAACATATTGAAGAAACATGAAAAAAAATATTTTACTTCCCCTCACTCCACAACAAATCCTTTAAATTTAACGGTAGAAAAAACGCAGAACAAAACTAGAATAAAATAAGAAGCTAACAAGCCAAAACAAATTAATTTAAACTTTTGTACTTCACGTTCCAATATCCATGTAAAACAAAATGTGCTTGGCATAATATCACGGGGGTATGGTGGTCAAGCTGAAAGGCATGGACTACAGGCTATTTAAACTGAACAGTGCACTGTAAAAAAAATAAAATAAAAAAATAATAATGTAAACGTAGGTTAGCCTACTAACATCAAATTAAGATAAGTATGTTTGTGAGGTAACTCGTCTTTTTCCATGTATAAAATACCTCTTAGATGCAACTGAATAATATGAATATGATTTAATGCGCTTTTGAACTACAGAGAAACGGTGCTTTAACATGAGCAACACCATGAACACGGACGCTGCCTATAGGCTAATTCTGTCATGTGACACCACATTTATTTGCGTTAAAGCCCCTTTTCTCGACAAAAAGTGTTTCCAAACTAATTTTTGCGATATTTGAAGTATCGATAAGGAATTTATGCGCTAAAGTTAAACGGAAAAATATTTTGTCGACACATGAGAAATTTAATCGATAATTGGCATTTCCATCAGCTATATTGTAAATATTTTAAAGCGCTAAATATTTTTTTGCAAAAAAATCCTTGGATGGAAACCTGGTTATTGAAGCCTAAATAAAGCAAACATGGATTAAATGAAATGTTAGTTCTACTGAGTTTTTACTGTCAAATTGCACTGCAACTGCCATTTGATCAAAGTGATGAATATTAACTTTGACTTCTGATTCCCATCTCACTGAATGCGCATGTCGGCCGTTGACACATTCCTTATTGCAATAAAATGTTTTGTACCCTATGATGCTCACCACAAACCATACAATTCATTTGCATCAAAGGAAGAACACTTTCTGTAAGTTTCTGAAAACAAATCAGATGTTCCACAGACTGCACACATCTCATCAACAGCTCAAAGGGAAAGACAATGTAATATTGCAACAATGTGGTGACAACAAAAGGACAAAGCTTTCACAGGGTTTACTGTGACATTTGAAACTGAGAACTAGATGCCTCCCTCAGTCAAAGCAAACATGCATCCCTGGAAAGACAAACTGTCCTGTGGTCTATGAGGAGATGTTTCTAGAAAAAGAATGGCATGCATTGTTGATAGCAGCAGTGTGTTTCAAACAGACACAGCTGCATTCTGGGAGACAGATTAGCAGCCTAAAGACCTTGTTCATTTTTTTTTTGTTAATTAAATGGTTTATTTTAATACAATAACTTTTTGTTAAAACTTATAAATAATATGTGATTTATACTTTATATTTTAAATAGCATTTGATGTATTTATATCGAATAAATTTCAGAGTCAGAAATCTCCACCAGTAACTCACCAGCCAGCGGCCATGGTTAGAAGGATGGAAAAATGAGGCAATACTGTTGAAAAGGCCACTGAGCTGGGTCTGGGTCTGCTTGCTGGGCCCTCCCTAAAATACATTATTAAATATAAAGTCAATTTATTACATCATATCCTGATGGTTTTGATAAATGGATGGCATTTCAATAGCAATTAAAAGCATATGTGCTTCATTTCACCAGCAAAGCAGAAATCCAGAAGACCACATGACTGATGTCATAGGCATTTGTCAGATATCTGGAAACCAGCATCTGACTGGATCCTACAGGAAGATTAAGACTCCTTAAGATCCTAGTGAAGATCTGAAAACAGAGACAGAATACAAACTGTACAACCAGCAATAATGAACCATCTCTGGATTGAATGGCTTATTGTGTATACAAAACAGTCAAGGAAAATTATTTAAACAAGAAACTTATTACAGAAAAGAGAAGTTTTGGAGCGATGTCTCTCTATGGTGGCAGTAAAGTGACCATCTCACCTTCGGTATATAAGGGTCCCAATCTATGTAACCAATGTTGTCATTTGCCAGTCTTGCAAAAAGGCTGACAAGATTCTGATACAGACAAAATCAGGTTAATACTAATTTAATGAATTACTGAAGTGAGTTCAAATTCGACAGTGAGGCAACTATACTTACCACTTCCCAGCTTGGAAGGTTCTGCACTGACACCCACAGGCTTATCAACTCATCAAACCAAAGTCTGCAGAAACACACAAACCAAAATACTTCATGGAACATGCCATTACATAAATATCATTTGCATCAGATGCATCACAGTTATGTAAAATACTGTATTTTCCAATGCAAGTTAATTTCTGACAACAACTTTCCTTTATCTAGTTATTGTAGTTTGTATGAATGACTTTCAAATTATATTTCTGGTGTAGGCTAATTTACAATGTGGTTATGTTTTCCTATTTTTCATATTCATCCATACCGTATATTCATTATGAGTTATCTTTTATGATTCTTTTATGGTGATTCTAAATTATATTCATATGACTGTGTTATGTTACTTATATACTCAAGTATTAGTCGTTTATTCTCCTTTATTACAGTTAATTCCATTCTTATATTTTTCCTTCATTTGACATATAAAAGGTACATCTTATTTTGTCAATGATGTCTGAACCAGATGATGGAAACTTATGATTTTGCAAGGCATTTTTATATATGCACAGATGTTGCTCGGTTTGTCTTTAATTTTCTTGGTATTAAGTAGGGCTGCACAATTAATCGAATTTCTAATCGCAATTACAATTACGGATGCCACAATTACATAATGGTTCAAAGCAGCAATTAATCGTTCAAAATCCACTTATGTTATTCTGTGTGCTTAAGATGTGTTCTTTTCTTCCTACAAGTTATCTTAAGGGTTTTTGCATTGTTTTCATTTTAGTTTTAGTATAGCATTATAATACCATGCATATTTTTACTTTTTTATTTAAAGAAGAAACCAATCCAATGTATAGTTCACATCTGAGGCTTAATACTATAGAAGTTTTTCAGTTAGGGTGTTTTCAGCTTGTTTATTTTCATGTAAAAATATGGCATGCAGTTGCTTCAAACAATGGTATAAACATCATTCAATGTAAATTGTGATACACTTTCAAGGGAATAATCGACAATTATGATTTTTGTCATAATCGTGCAGCCCTAAATACCGCTTCCTTCTAAGAGTTGATATGATATTTAGCCTAGTGATATTTGAAGATTTGCAGAGCTTGCAGTTTTTGCTCAAAGGATGTAAAACTACAAACCATGTCTCTATTTTTATCTGACTTCTACCTACTGCATTTCACAGGTCATGTCACTGTCACCTGGTCCTGAACTTAATTCAGCTTAGGTA
>JAFVLL020011958.1:0-22058 GCA_021397915.2 Tor tambroides
TGTTTTAATACTACAATTGATTGCTTCTGTTGTCCTCATTTGTAAGTCGCTTTGGATAAAAGCGTCTGCTAAATGACTAAATGTAAATGTAAATGAAATTGTTGCCGCTCCACTCCGCACACAAACTCTGGTTCTGACAGAGGTGTCTGCATCAGAGATAAATAGCATATTTCAAAATTAAAGGTGCCATAGAATGCATTGATATAATATTTTAATTGTTCTCTGAAATCTACATAGAAGGTGTGTGGCTTAGGTAAGGGCAAAAATTCTCCAGAAACAGTTTTACATGTGCATTTACAACCCTAGGATTTGTCCCTAGAATGAAACGGTCTGTTATTGGCTTATTTGGAAGGCTCATGAATAATAATGTTGAGCTCTGCTCTGATTGGCTGTTTCACAGTGCGGCTCATTTCAGTAGCTCACACAGCAGTAAGGGAAACAGGGAAAATATATATTTCAATGGTTTCTTTCGCAGTTATATCATTGGGTACTTATACTGTGTATAAAATGCGGGCATCAGGGAGCTGCTATTAATATGCGGGGCATTGAAACTACTTTTAAATGCACAATCGCTTTTTACTTTCACTTTTGAGATTTGCGATCGCATGTGCTCTCTGTAAACTACAGCGGCAGTACTTACCACACATTTTACAAGATCAGATGCTTTGTCAGTGGTGATCAGGATCTGTAAATCATTCGCCATCATCCTCAGTCATCTCTCCTTACTCTGTTTATGTGGTAAGTGAAATCTTATGTACTGTAATATAACAGGCTACCGCTAGCAAGAAGCTAACCATGTCCCTTTAGAGGCTTGCATTATTTTATTAGAACGCGCTATCTGCTTTCCGTGCCTTTCTGAATACGGACACCAACCCATCCCTGCACATCACATCCCCTGCACAGCCTGGGACATAACATTTATTTCCATGATCTGCCATTTTCGCTATTATCCTCACTTGTTTCTTTGCAATACCTGCAGAACTTCTGATGAATCAGCTGTGCAGGTTCGGCTGGCACAGAACATGGGCGGGTATATGCAAATGTTGGGGTCGTAACTATTAGTGATCCCAACTGTAACGTCACAGTCGGTGATATGTTCTGATTCGCCTATTTTTCAGTGGTCTTTTGCTTGCAAGAGATTTACATAAGAAGGAGGAAACAATGGTGTTTGAGGCTCAGTATGTCATTTCCATTTACAGAACTGTAATTATTCAACTGTGCCAAGGTAAATACAGTTTTCCATTCTATGGCACCTTTAAATCACTTTAACTATAAAAATGCTTAATGTTGCCGCTGATAACTGGCCAGGCCGATAATCGGTCAACCCCTACTCTGAAGCCTCCAAATATACACGGTTCCACAGTATTTTCCACATAAATTTTATAATAAATGTTCTTCCATGCCGTACTGAGCTGAACTTCTCTAGAGAACGATAGTTTGCTATGTACTGTATTATTTGAGCCCAGTGCTGCATTAGAGACCATTCAAACAGAGTGTGAGATAGAGCGCAACAGACTACTTATATGGATGTAGAAGGAGGGGAAATTTTAAGAAATTAACTTCTTTACATTTGGCAGCATCTTACAATCCCTCAAAGATTTCCATCAGATACATTATACATAGATGAAAAATCAGGTCAAATGTACATGATCCCGTTTGTTGCTATGGCTGCACGCCTGTATACTTTATTACCTCCTAATCATGTCAATCCTAAAATGTTGTTACTGGACTCCCCAAAATATTATATATTATTATATATTAGAATATGTAGTATTCTTGGTTGTGATCTAGCTGGATCTGTGATTTAGCTAATTTAAGTGTGGGTATTCAAAAATATTCAACTTCAATTTCTACTTATTTATATAGCTTTTTAAATGCAACTTTGTTAAAAAAATTAAGAATAAAAAAAAAATACACACATGATTTACAAACAAATAAAACAAACACTTGTAAGGGGTAATTTCCCTACTTCAAAAGCCAGACTAAAAAAAAATGTCTTCAGCTGAGACCTAAAAACCTCTATAGATGGAGCTCACTGAATATACAGGGGCAGATCATGGCATGATTTTTGAAAGCGTGATCACACTTTTTGACTTCTTTTTGGACAGAGGGACAGCCAACAATGCTTGATTTATTGATCTTAGTGACCTACCCGATGTGTAAGACCCTAATAGATTGCAGATATAATTTAGGGACAAATTGTGAAGAGCTTTAAAAACCAATAATAAAATCTTCAAATCAATCCGATGCTTGACTGGTAACCAATGGAGAGAGGACAACACTGGAGTGATGTGTTCCCTTTTTTTGTGCCGGTCAAAAGCAGCATTCTACACAAGTTGCAAGCGAGATAGTTGCCTCTGACAGATCCCTACTTATAGTGAGTTAGAGTTATATTTTAAGGTAATTTCTAAGGGGGCAAGAGCATTGGCTATCTGCTCTTTAACTTTAGGAGGACCAAATATTATGATCTCAGATTTTTGTTCATTAAGCTGAAGAAAATTACTTGACAGCCACGCTTTAACCTCATCTAAACACTGCAACAAAGACTGCAAAGACTGCTTATTTCCAACCTTAAGTAGTAGATAAATCTGTGTGTCATCTGCATACATGTGATAAGAAATGTTGTGGCGATGGCAAATAGATCCTAAAGGGCACATATATAAAGAGAACAACGTAGAACTCAAAATAGAGCCCTGAGGAAGACCATATTTCAAGGGAACCACAGAGGATGAAAATTTTTTCAAATTAACAGAAAATATTCTTGTAACGTAAGGAGGCACGACAATGGAGTTGTGGATCCAAATGCAGGCTTTAATAAAAAAAACATAGTCAGACAGGCAGGGTCCAGGACCAGCAAACATTCAAATTCAAGGCAATCCAAAAGAGAAATCCAACAAACAGGCAAAGGTCAGGGTAGGCAGCAAAACACTCAGAAACCAGGTAAACAACCCAAGATCAAAAATATGAAGGTAAGGCGAGGAAACATGGGTAAACACATTTACAAGAAGATGTTACAGGCTAACAATAATCAGCAGTGTATGTGTGTGCAACCTTTATAGTCCTCCTCATAGGAAACAGCTGGAGACTGATAACGAGTTCCTAGGCAGAGGGTTGTGGGAAATGGAGTCCAGGGAGAGTGGTAACAGTAAGGGATGGAATCTAGTGATCTTAACAGAGGCCAGGGCGGAGCTGATGGAGCTGAAGACCACCAAAGCAGAGCAGACGGGACCGAAGATCCCCCAGTCAGAGGGTTATAGGTATAGGTGTCCCCCAGTCATAGGTGGCCTCCATGGCCTTGACAGGACAGGCTAGAATTCATCGACTGTCTCCTTGGTCGTGACAGGACAAACTAGGAGTTCAGAAATTGACTCCTGAGCCGTGACAGGATAAATTGAGAGTTGAGAAACGGCTTCCTTGGCCATGATAGTCAGAGGGTTCAGAAATGACCTCCTTGATTGTTGCAGAACAAACAGAGAGTTCAGGACCGGCCTTCTTGGCCATGACAGAGCAGGCAGAGAGTTCAGAAACGATATCCTTGTTCATTACAGGACAAACAGAGAGTTCAGTTTTTTGCATTACTGACATTATTTTCCTATTTAATGCTGTAAAGCTGCTTTGACACAATCTGTATTGTTAAAAGCGCTATATAAATAAAGGTGACTTGATTGCTGATGCAGCCTTCATAGCAGTATCAGGCAGGGCTGAGAGTTCATGAACGGCTTCTAGGCGAACACAGCCACCACCTCTGGATGGAGATTCTACAGCAGATGCCATCATCTCTGGAGCAGATTAAAGGGCTGGAATGAGCTCTGGAGCAGACTCAGGGAATGGAGAAGGCTCGGGAATGGATTCGGGAACAAGAGCAGGCTCAGATACTGGAACAGGAACCAACCTCACACTCCAGCCATTTATAAGATTTGAATGATCCACAGTGTCAAATGCAGCGCTGAGATCTAACATATTTAAAACAGCAGCCATCCAACAATCAGCCCCTAATAATAATTCATTTAAAACTTTTACCAAAGCGGTCTCTGTACTATGACCAACTCTGAAACCAGACTGGAATTTGTCCAGGAGATCATTCTCCCACAGAAAAGGGGTAATTTGAGTCAGAACTGCCTTCTCTAAAACTTTAGATAAAAATGGTAGATTAGAAATGGGGTGGAAATTGTTCAACTCTGTAACCTCAAGGCTGTTTTTTTTTTTTTTTTAATTAAAGGAGGAACCACTGCATGTTTAAAACAAGATGGGACACAACCCTTGGATAGGGAAATGTATTGGAATGGAGTGGAAGATGATTTCATGTGCTTAACTAAGTCTGTTCAAACCGGTAGGGAGACATGATCAAAACTGTCAAATGTACAAGAGCTCACAAAGAAGTTCAAGAAACCCTCACAAGTAAGGGAAGTGGAATCTGAAGGAGGTGCTATAGCTGGGTTTAGCACAGAGTTAATTGTACCAAACAAAGCTTTCGGACAGTGAGCAGTTCTATTAATTAAATCTGAAACATATTTTGTTCTTGCCGCTTTGACTGCATGCTGGTAGGGGTTAAGTGTATCTTTTAGCATCTCATAAGAAATCTGTAGTCTGTCTTTTCAACATCTGCGTTCAGCTTTCCTACAGGCCCGTCTGAGAGCATGCGTTTGATCATTAAACCATGGCTGAGACTGAGGTTTAGACCTTTTAAGTCTTAAGTGTAGCAACATCATTCATGATGTCCAAACATACAGAATTAAAACCAGCAGTCCGTTCCACTGTTTCTAGAGAGTATCTACTCGTATAAAGTAATTGTTTTCCAATTACAGCACTGACATAGTTGAAATAAAAAACATCTTGAAACCACAGAGTATGAGAGTGAGCATCAGCAAAGATGGTCATCTGATGATGACGATTTCTTCTCCAGACCACTCTCCAAAATGTTGCAAAGTCCCTTTGAGCTTGATGGTTACCTTGCATGTGCCTCGGACAACATGGATCTGCTTCACTCCTTCCCAGCCATCAAGAATCTGTCTGCCAAGTTAAACACAGCCCTACCTGCCTAAGCTGCATCCAAACAGCTTTTTAGGGGTGCTGATCTGTTATTCACAACCAAACGAAGCCAGATAGACTCTGTGAACTTTGAAAACCAACTTCTGCTGAAACTGAACAAAAGGATCAGAGGGTGAACTGTTTGAGATGTATTAGTTTGTCCAAGTAAAGCATTTGCCCAGCTGTTTGTTTTCAGGGCACTGGGTAAAGTTCATAGTGTTTACAAAGTTTCAAAATTATTTTTAGTATTCTTTAGACGTGTTTTGTTGTCTGGATCTTGTCTGATTCAGTAGTTACTGATGATAATTCATTAAATATCACCAGCTGAAATGTAACTAGTACTCAGATTTTTTTTGTGAAGAGTAATTTGTACTTTTACCTAAATACTTTTTAACATCAGTACTTTTACTTGTAATTGAGTATCATTACTTTTACCCGAGAACAAATTTTCAGTTCTGATCTCGCATTCAAAGCAGTGAGCACATTATCATCTTAACTTTACTCTTGCAGAATGGAAGAGAACTGAAAGGAGAAGCAGACATCAGGAGACCAAGTAATTGAAACAACTTTATTGAATAATCTAATTTGTTCAGTGATCAGTTGACTTATCTGACCAGCACTGATTTAACTGGTGTTATACCAAGCAAAGGCACTGCTTTTACAATAGTATAAAATTAAAAGCAACTAGTCATTTTATATTTTAATATAAAATTAATATTAAGAAATAATCAAACACAGAGAGAAAGTGATGAAACAGCATACAGTACAACATAGATGTGTGTTTGCTCTCTTTATGCCACACACACACACACACACACACACACACACAGAGAGAGACAGAATAGGTTGCTATTAAGAATTCAGAATAGACCTTTACAATCATTACCTCCTTTCATTTTGTTTCAGATCTATGTCCATCTCCATCTCTAGGGTTCTCCTTTATTCTGTTTTTGTAATTAGATCACTTTCTCTGGTCATGTTTTATAATGTAAAACTGGCAACACTTTACAGTCTGTGCACTTACATGCATTAATTCATGATGAAATAATGCACAACTAACTAAGCCATTCATCAACTATTGCCCAATCAGCAACGAAATAAAGAGTTTATCTGATTAATAAATTAATTCATATATGATTTGTTGTTAACTAAATGTGTCATCATGGATTAATTCCCTATCAGCATCTAGTAGGCTACTAACAGTGTAAACGAATTACCAAAATGTTTCAAAGCCATGTATTTCAACTTCCAGCTGCCTGAATTAATAAATCATTACGTCATAATTGGCAAAGATAATATTATGATTTTGCTTACTGAGCATGTGAACATAAAGGGTGAGAGAAATCAGATGTTTTCATCATATTGAATCTGTGCACTAGGTCTTAAAGTGACCAGACTTGACGGTATATGGACAGTGGAAATAACACAGGTTTATTGCAGTGTGGAATATGAAACACAGGGAAGTAAACAGAAATGCAGTAAGTTGGAATGAATGTTTGGATGATAGTATAATTTGTTACTGTGTTGCAGGTGATGTTGGAGATCGTGGAAGGTGGCGGAGGACTGGGGCAGCACACACCTCATCTAGATGGTGATGAATGTGCTGCTCACCAAGATATTCAGAAGACATGTGAGGGAACAGGTAAGAAGCTTTTTCTCAAACAAGACCAGACAAAGTGGGTCTCTGAGATGTGTGCTTTTTATCTGTGTGATGATGAGATGATTGATAACAGGTGCTGGTGACCATGAGCGTTGTGATTGGGTGATGGGACAGACAGCCTAATACACTTACTGCTGTCTGTCATTAACGTTAATCAAACAATAAGAGAAAATCACTCATTGCCCTTGACTTTTGTAGCTTTCACAAGACTTAATCTATATTTAATTTATTCAGTTAAGAATATGCTGTTTTGTTTTACATTTGATTATTTTATAATTAATATAATATAATGTGTTAATAGTCAGGTGCCTCGACAAGTCATAACAATGTTATCTTTGCAAATTCTTAGCTAATTATATTTTTAAACCAGACAGCTGAAAGTGGTGAACACATTTATTTACACTATTAGTTCAAGCTAGACGTTGATAGAGAATTAATCCACGATGACACATTTAATTCTTATCAATTCATATATGTTTTACCCTCCGGTTTCCCAGACAAGCCTTAAGCCTAGTCCCAGACTAAAATGTAATTTTGAGCTGTTTCAACTGAAAGAAACTTGCACTGACTGATCTTAAAACATATCAGTGCCTTTGCTTTGTCTCGGGATGCAAACCAGTAATGTTTTTTCTAAGGCATGTTAATAAAAATTACTTAATTATTAATGTCCTAATTGAACTATGGCCTAATCCTGGATTAGTCTAAGGCCTGTCTGTGAAGCCGGGCCTTAATCTATTAATCAAACATTTTATTAGATGCTGATGTAATTGTTAATGAGTGGCTTATAAATCATACATTATCTCAAGACTATCTGTGCATTAGTTCAGCATGAATGAAGGCATATTAGTGCATCCGTATTGTAACGCGATAGCGTAAAACTGCTGGTGTTCTCATTCTTCTGGGTTTTCTCCGTTCACTTATCCGGACTGATGTCGATACGCTCTGAGTTGTTGTTCCCTGAGATCTTTTCAGTGTTCACGAGTTTGACCATCTCCTGCTCCTTAGTGAATGAAGCTGCTGCACCATTTTTTTCACTGCTGCTCTCTTTTGTAATAATCAGAGTCTGTTTCTTGCCACAGCATCTGTGGAAAAATAAAACGTGCACATTCACTAAAACCCAATAACGCTGTTAACTTAAATAATAAATTACTGGAAGCTATTTTATAAATCCAGTAGTTTTAAAGTTAGAAAGTTTAAACCAAACCTATTCTTTATTTCTGTATTTTGTTATTGTTAGGTTACACTTTATTTTAGGGTGTCCTTGTTACAGTGTAATTATACATGTAAGTACTGAGTCATATTAATTAACTACATGTGCTTACTATATGGTTAGCTTTAGGATTAGGGTTTGGTTAAGGGTTACTTGCATGCGATTATGCATAGTTAATTGTTATATTAGTAAGTGTTACCTATTTTTATGTATTTTTTTTAATTTAGCTGTTGACACTACTGTCTGTTTATTCTTATGGAGCACAGATGTTTGAGTGCACTTAATTTAAAGACATTTAGGGCCTGTTCAATGCCCACACTTCAGGGTGCATGCATAGAGAGGAAGTACAAGCAAGATGTTGCCAGATCTGAAAAACGGTAACACTAAAACCCCCTACCCTAGCATCTTTGAAGCGCTACATTTAGGAAACCACAAGCCTTCCTTCTTGAGAAAAGAAGCATATGTTCACCTACACGACAGCTATGATATCATGGTTTCTAAAACCAGTTGGCAAGACTTAATAGCAACTGTTTTAGCAAATTAGCTTTTGTGATAGCTGTGTCAATCAAATGTTCTTTTACACTCAAGATCACACTCGCAGACAGTACATAACACAAGTAGACAAGTACAAATTGACAAGTGTGGGTATTGTAACAGGCAGTGGTATTTTTGTACTTACAACATACCTTTTTCTGTTTGCTACAATAAAACAGACAAGCAGAATGAGAAGAACTGCCAAAATGGTGAGTAAAATGATCAGCCAGTCTGTAATAGGATTAGAACAAATTACATGTTACTTCAAACCAAGTAATAAAGAAAAAAAGCAATGCAGTTGTGCAAGTCAGAGTGCAGATTACAAAAGAGGTTTTATGGTGTGTGTTCTTAATAAACAAAATATATATTTTCATGCTTTTCCCTTTTCATGTTCTCACAGTATGTCAGGACATCTGCTGGTTTGTCTGCTGTCAGCATATAATCAAACAAATATTTGCAATTTTTAGACATCCTAAAAGCTGTTAGGCACAAGCGTCTGACAAACTTGTGGTTTAACTTAAAAATATGCTGCTTTAAATAAAAGCTACTTCAACAGATTTTTTTTCATATATTCAGTTTAACAACACTCAGGGTCATCTTTGTTTTACATTTGTATTTGTACTGCAAATGTATTCATGGGATTAAAAATTCTACTTCCACAATTATGAGACTCTACCCATTGTTCTGTTTTCTGTCAGTGCCTTTGGTTTTGCATGCGGTTGCTGAACTTGCTCATGTCGATAACAGATTGTGTTTTAGAGTGGTCAAATTATATTACAAGTTTCATTCAGACAAAGCTGTACTTAATCTGCATGTACTTTGAAAATGCCACAGCCCTTCATTTTCCCCATCCATTGAGGATGGTAATCAGACCCCCAAAAACAAGGCTTTTTAACTCCAGTCCTGAAGGGTCAGTGTCCTGCTGAGGTTAACACTTACCCTCGGTCCCGGAGGGCCACTGTCCTGCAGAGTTTAGCTCCAACTTGCCTCAGCACACTTGCCTGGGCGTTTCATGCCTAGTAAGAGTTGATTGCTTTGGTTCAGGTGTGTTTAAGTGGGGTTGGAGCCGAACTCTACAGGAGCAGGACTGGAAACCTGCCTGAAGCAAGGTGCGCAGAATTGCTTGCAAATTAGACAGATGGGTTAAACTGGAATTGGTACTGAAGTCTGCAGGACACCGGCCCTCCAGGACTGGAGTTGTTGAAGATCCCTGACCTAACCCTGTTGAAAAAAAACAGCATATGCTCGTTAGGTATGTTTTGAACTATAGGTGCTGCTTTGAGCTGGTCCTAAGCAACTAGCTCTTGCTCAGGACCAGCTTAGGATCAGCACATAACCAGCTTAAACCAGCTCATGACCAGCAGTCATGCTTCAAAACATACCTAACGAACAGGGAAGACTGCCTTGTAATTCACACCCTGGTGACATGTTGTCAATCTAGGCTTGTTAAAGCAAATAGCAGTCTCAGAATAAATGCAACTGACTTGGGCATGATTTATATTAATCTGGCCATACCTATAGACCTGTTGTTTGGGAGACCATGTTCTGAAGTAACAAAGAGAACTGTAACAGAACAGATTAAAGAAGAGGGCAGAAGTCATTTTCAATAACGATTACATGCAATTAATATACAGAAAATTGTATTATAATTTGTAAAGAATGAACTGATAAAACAGATATGGCTAAAATTCCCATGATGACTTTAAACAGAATATGTCACCTGGTGTTTCACTGGTAGACGCTGTCTCACTCAGCCATGAGGAAGTTGTGAACTCCGTATTATGTGTATTAGGGTTTGTCTGATTGTCTGTTTGATCGGTGTGGTTCTGTTCCACAGGGCTCTGTGTGGGTCTGGTCTGTGTCCAGTGAACTGGAGTAGAGGACTCAGACACAAATGTGTCTTCAGATGTTGAGTTTTCAGACTCTTCCCCTCCAGCATTTGTTTGGAGTGTTGTGACTTCTGTCAAATGACAGTTATGCAGAACTTCAACTTGCTGTCTTATAGATATTTACATGAATTTATTAGACAACCAGCATTACTGGCAAAACTAACAAATCAAAACAGCTTAGCATTTATGTGGCCATTTAAAAAAAATAATAATAATTCAGTCTGTGCAGGGATGAAAAGTTTTACAGGGTTTTTCCTGAAAATTTAGAACAAGTAAAACTGATGGATGTACACATTAACTCAAAGATAACACTGATCTATAGAACTCGTCTGCCTCCGAGATAAAATGTGATATTTATTATGTATTTTGATGTGCTGAATTCAATTGATTGGCTGCTGTTTCCAAGATATTTCAGTTTTTACACTTTACATCTATTGTACCTGTCACCTCTCCTGTTTATGTAAAGTCTGGAATACACTACACGATTTGTGCCATGATTTGCAAGCACTGATGGCATTTCTCCATTGTTTCAATGTGAAATCATTCGTTGTGCTCATCGCTCACTGCTCCGTGGTTCAGTGGGAGGAAAAAAATGTAGATTCAATTTGCAGTGCCAATGCAAAAGGCACTGTAGCTTATCTACAAAAAGAGCTAATCAACCATTTTAAGCATCATTAGTAAAGTTATTAGTAAAGTTAAAGAATTTGTAAAGTTTGACTACATTTATTTCAGAAGCATTTTGGCTGTCGACCAGTGTAAAAATAATGTGTGCTTAAAAAACAAACAAAGATTAAATATTAAAGTGTACATTAAATTTAAAAATGCCTTCCAAAATTGCCTTCCAAATGCATACATTCAAAATGTTATTCTTTGGTAACTGTCATACCTGTAAATGCTGAGACAGAGTCGCCATCTGTTTTGTTTAAAATGTCAGGATCAATCAAAGCGGCGCAGTTCTTATCTGACGTATCTGATTAAAAGGCAATGTTTAGTTAAAAAGATGACTGATAGTGTGTTGACTAAAACTTGCAGCATATTGTACAAATCAAACCTTCAGCATCATAACAGAATGCGTCATATTTTTTTTTCTTTTCCTCAGTTTTCCTGATGATGCCCGTTTGGTTGCCAGCACAGAGTTTATTTGGCCTGTGACGGAGTATCACCACCTCTGAGCTGTTTATCCATCCATACCTGCAGACAAAATGTACGTTTATATTTAGATGGAGCTCATGGCAATAATGATTCTGTAAGTTTAGGCTAATTGTCATTTGGTTATGTTCAGCTGCATGTAAGAACCTGCATGTCTGTAGTCCTTTTTCGTAGGCTTTCTCCACCTGCTCCAGACTGGCTAACGAAGAGGCTAAAAGCTCACACAACCTCTCGGCCGCATCAAACTTCAGACTATAGCGTTGTTTCCCCTCCACATGAAACACTCCAACATAGCTGCAGCTCCGAGAGCGCACTACTACAGGAGAAACAGAGCATTAATGATAGTAAAATTCAATATTATTCATACAGTGTCAATATTATTCATACAGTGCCAATCTAGAAGCAAGATTTTCTGAAGCATAGCAGAAGTGTGAGAAAGGAAACAGTAATAGAGACTAAAGGTTTAGTGCAGATTTGAGCTTTAATCAGGGAAAGAAGCTGATAACACATAAAGGTCAAGAGCAATTAATAACATTTCACATCTGTCTGGCAAATTTAGATGTTACGATGTTGGAGTGGATGGAGTAGGTGAGGCATCCCAGCTAGGAATGTTACTGTTTTAAGAATGTTCCGAGGACATCATATATGTTCTGGTAATGTTTTCAGCAGCAAGTTTTATTTTAGTTCCCAGAATAATCTCCTAAAAGGTAGGATAACATTCTCTAAAAACATTCTACAAATGTTTATTGATAACATCCTTAGAACATTATCCCCTAACTTTCTAATTATGATTTAAGCGGGAAGCTTCCCATTGGACACTGAATGTGGACTCAAATGTTGCTCAGATGTCAAATTTTGGTTGAAAGTAAAAACCCAACCTTTCTTTGATGAAGCTCCATCTTCATTAAATGTCCAGCTTCATTTAACTTAAACCAGATTGACTTTATTTCTATCATACATGTGCAAAAGGTCTTATTGAGATTAACAGAGGTTTAGATGTTGATGTCTGTTTGAAAGTAATAGTTTGGGTTAATGTCACCATTGTGGTGATCAGTGTTTGCTTTAGTTGGGCAGTTTGACTCTTGGTTTTTTAATGTTTTTCTGTTGTTGCTGTAGCTATGTTTGTTATGGCAAAAACAGCAAGTGAATGTGATTAGATGATGCTGGTTGCTTGCTGATTATTACGATATCATCATGTAGAAGTCTGATTATTTGAGTTCGTCTAGTCTAATCTATGGTGTTAGTTGCATATTATTTATTCTAGTAATTCAATGGTTCTACAGAGTACAAACAGAACTTCTTAATAAATGTTAAAACATGAATTAACAAATGACAGCTGAAACTGAGGGGGAATGCATATTATATGACATAGATGCGTCATTACTGACTGTTTCTATGTACAAAACAATTAAAGTCATTCTTTAATTTTATGTTTAATTTTCAAAGCTTACTATATTTATTGGCTTTATATTATTTGCCTCTTAAGGGTAGTAGCTTGACAGGCAAATATATGATAATATGAAGAAAGAAATGAAGTAACAAAACAAACAAATAACCAGGAACACAAACAAACCGAAAGACTTCAATCTGACTACAAAATGGCACATGGGACAGGAAGTAATACCAAAGTCCTAAGATGACAAAAGGAACATTTAACATATTCAATCTAAAATCACACAAATCACAAATAAGGAGATGCAATGCATGCTTTTTTCATTGTGAAATTGTTTGTTCAGATGACTTAAGATATATTAAGATCATGATTGAGATGATTTAAGTTGGGACAGCATTTGAACAAATACTTTGGTGCCTCAGTAAGATCAACAAAATCATTTTTGTTATTAACATGTTAAGTGTATTCTTGTTCAGTTTACACAAAATAATAAAATGACTCCTCTTTCTTCAAATTACTTCATACATTTGTTAGAAGAACACTTGCACCACTTTTAGTAGGTCCTAACCACTGCGTACCAGGAACACCTTGCTGTCTATGGAGAGCTAAAACGTCACCCGAATCCGCAGCTTCAAATAAATTATCCACCCGCCTGCAACTATATTTTTGTCTGATTTAGATAACCGCACCTGACCCGCACCCAATCGTCACATTCAGGGTTTGTATGGTCATGAAAAACCTGGAAAAGTCATGGAATTTTAAAACAGCAATTTCAAGGCCTGGAAATTTTTGGAAAAATAAATAAACCCAGAGTGTGCGCTGCAAGTGCCAAATTGAGTTTGGTAACTCAAACAAGCTAAGCTTGTTAAGCTTAAGTGGTCAAATACACACAAAATGATGTCAAAATGGTCGTCCTGGTGAGTTTCCTCATAAGCACTGTCAGTTTTGTCTTAAGTTAATGTAAACAGCTGCGAAAGAAACCGCACGTGTATCAGTACTGGATCTGCAGCCTAATAAAGTTGTAATAAAGGATATAAGTAATAAATCCTAATAAAGGATATAAGTATCACTTTAATATTTCCTCTTTCCTACTACTTGTTTCACTGCTGTTTCAGTTTTTATAACCTTTTCTTACTATGTGTTAGTAAGTTGTTGTTGCTGTTTTTAAAACAAGTATTTTTGGCTCAGTGTTGATGTCTGTATTGGTTGTTTATTAAGTTTTAGTTTTATTTAATTTTAGTTATTTTAGTACTTCATACTACATGGAAATGAAATAATATATATATTGCATTTATTTTTATATGTATGTATATGTATATGTGTGTGGCTGTACATACACGTCGTTGTTTTTTGGTGTTTGGCTTAGTGTTATGTTAGAAGCATTATTATACTCATACCTTTTGTTGTTTTAATATTTTAAATTGTTTTCAGCTTTACTTTTTTTGTTTTCATTTAAATGTTTAGTTTTTGAAATGTTGTATGCATTTGTAATTTTTATTAAATTTCTTTATTTTATTAAATGTGTGTGTTTATATAGTATTTACAGAGTTTTGACTTTTAGTTTGTTACTTTTTCTTATTTGTAAGTTGCTTTGGATAAAAGCGTCTGCTAAATGACTAAATGACTAAAAAAAAAGTTGTGCCGTCTGTCATTAATGTTAATCAAACAACAAAAGACAGAGAAAATCCCTTACTGCTCTTGACTAAATAATGTTTTGTTGAATAACTTTAATATATTAATTTACAATTTATACAATTTCTGTAGCCTATTTAAAACACGTTCATATTTTAGAAAATGTATTTAATATGTGCATCATTATTGATTTATCTTATCCACCCGCAAATATACAGAATGCATTTTTTTATTACCTGACACGCAGATATAACCACCATCCGTGCATCACTACTATTGAGGGTCATAAAGCTCTCGAATTCCATCAAAAATATCCTAATTTGTGTTCCAAAGATGAACAAAAGGTCTTACGGGTTTTGAACAACATGAGGGTGGGTAATTAAGGACAGAAATTTCATTTTTTTGGTGAACTATACCTTTAAAGTATTATAAACGGTATAATGTGTTGATTGAAATTACTAATTGTGAAATAATTCTTTCCATTCAATTTTTAACCGCTCTTTGTGCTGCGCCTGATATGCTCTGGTGCCCCTGGTTACAGCTTTATAGGTTACAGCCCCCAAAGCCCCCTTTTAAGTATAAAAGTGTGTCTGCAAAACACGTCAGCAAAATGTGTCTGAAGGAGACGTGCAGGCAAACCCAGTGCATGGCAATGGGATGCCGCTTCTCGTTCCCTTTTTTTAGGGATCCATGGTTGCAGTCATAACATAGAGGTTCCTTTTCAAAGTCAAATTTTGACGTGGCGTCTATGACACTATGGGGAAGCAATGACCACTCACCACGCTGAGGGAGTGCCTTCCTCACTAAACTGTAGATACCATAGTGAGCAAAGAATAGTCAAGATGCGTCAACCCCTCAATATGCGTCATACACTGTTTAGCAGAACCACTCCCTAAGCCAGTATGTTCCAATAGTAAAGGAAAGATACCCAAGTTTCTACACTCTATAGCAAGGGAAGTTTTGGCCTTTACAACCTTCCTTTCTTCATTTCAGGGCAGGTGTAATAGCTTACCAAAGGGAGTGTATTATCAAAGCAGAGCATACATCCCTACTACAAGAGCCAACAACAGTTAGAGAAGGAGGTAAATAAAACAGAGGGACTCTTGTGAGTTGCCCATCATAATTACATTCTGCTCTACCCTAATGTAGTACTTGAGCAGACTACCAAAGGGAGCATGAAAAGTGCTAGAAACCTCAGTAATTAGCACTCCAAACTACACCCTTAATTGTTGCCACTCCTCCAAGGGGATCATAGGCCCTACTTCAAGACTCCAAAGTATCTGAGGGAGAGCAGCTCACACTGTACCATAAGTAAAGTTGCTCTAACTATCCAAAATGGAGCGATATCCCTACTTCAGGACCCACCAGTATTTGGGGAGTAGGGGTAATCGAAGTGGAGGGAACATATACTGCCCTACCTTTCTCTGTTCATCTAGAGGGAGCAAGTGATGAGGTGTGACAAGGTTTAGTTCTAATTCTAAAACAAAAAGCCATTAAATCCCTGCGAAACCAGTGCCCAAACCTCCTAGACAGGGAGGCAAACAAGAGAAAGGCAGGCTGCCATTTGCCAGTAACTCTCATCCACCATATTCCAACCCCAAGGAGGCTGAAGGGAACTTACAGTATGCCCTACTTAAAATCCCCTGTACACTGGGGGAGAACAGCTCAACCCTGACTTAAATAAAGGCACATCTCTTCCATCTTTATTTGACCTTCTAACTCTAGCACTCTCTATTCTAATTCTATTTTATCTATTTGTTTTCTTTTTTATTTAAAAATAAAAAAAAACACTTCACCCTCTCTTGATCTCTTGCAATCTCTTCATTTTCTAACTTCTTGTTTTCTTTTAAAAAAGGCCTCTAACACTAGCTTTCTCTATGTCTTTTCTATTGTATCCCAGTGTTTTATTTTTATTTATTATATATAACACACAAAAAAACCTAGCTACATGTACTGCATTAGGCTAACCAAGACTTGCCATAGCACTTGCATATCATTGCTCTTTTGTTGTTTTTGATTGCTTATATTGTCCTCATTTGTAAGTCACTTTGGATAAAAGCATCTGCTGAATGACTAAATGTAAATGTATCTACCAAACAACCATCCACAACTCTACTTTAGACCGTAACATGGGGAGAATGAATCTTATTTGATCTTGAGGAACTTTAAACAGTTAAATAATCATTTTAATAGTTAATTGCGCCCATTTGTTTTTGATCACAGGGATTTGATACACAAGTTCCATTTGAGCTTTTAATTAAAAAGTGTGCACATTGGAGAAATACTGATGTATTCAGACATTTACTTCATGTTATTTTGATATAATCATCATCATTTCTATTCATTTTCTATTAAAATGCAGTCTGATGAGAATGAACTTCAACCACTCTCTCTTCCAGGATTAATGACTCACAGAAAGACGATTCCCTGCAGATCCATCAATCAATATTGTTTGATCACATTTCCCACCTTCCAGTGACTGTGAAATTTTGCACTCTGTCCTGTATTTTTTCTTTCTTTCTTTCTTTCTTTCTTTCTTTCTTTCTTTTTGACAAGTCTGTTTCACTCATGTTACGAGTCTGGTTGTTTTAGTTTTGTTTTGCTGTGGTTTTGATCTGTCTTGGTTTGGGGAGGAGCCAGGTTCCTTTGTTAGATTATCCTAAAGTTGTGCTCTGCTGGACAACTGGACCTTTGCCATTACCTTTATTTTAATTTCATTTTTGTTCATTATTTGTTTATTTGTTGTTATTTATCATCTTTATTTGGAACCCCTAGACTAAATAAATGTTTTGTTTAATATGATATTTTTGATTTCGACTCCCTGAGTTTTGATACCGTTTAAACTCTCGCTGGTTTCTTTCGAAATGCTGAAATTTACAGCTGCCCAGTAGCATGTCTCTCCAGCCAACAAAGAGTTTCCCACCATTCCCTCAAAACAAACACACAAACACATCTCACTCTGACATCTTCCATGCTGAGTTTCTACACAAAACTCCTGAAAATCCCACACAATGTGAAAGGGGTAGAGTCAAAGTAAAACAGAGGTGTGTAAGCGGGTGGTAACTGTGGGACTGAGCGAGCTTCATTTTGTATTTTCATTTTGTGAGCTTCATTGGTATTGCTTTCATCAGCAGTTCAGACACAAAGAAGCTCAGACGGGATTTAAGATGTGAAGAAGAGATCAATGATATAATATAATTCACCACAGCAGCAGGATTTATCATATTTATCCACCCTGCTCAGATTTGGCGAGTCAGCCTTCAAAGTTTCCAAGAACTACATGTGACAAACTTCAGAACAAAATGTTACCACAGTAACTGCTTGTGAAAGCACAGAGAGTGCATTTTTTGGGGGTGGAGGGGGAACAGAGATGCTACAACACAAGCTGAAAAATCTGGAAGCAGAATCTTTCTTTTTAAACAGCTTAAAGTCCTCTGGCTCTTTACTGCTTTGTTTTTGTAATGCTGAAATGGTCATGTGCCCAGCATATCTCCCTTTCCTCTGTAATAAACAAGTGAGCAGCTGTTTATCTGTCCTCAGACACACACACACTCAGCGCTGCTCCATTAATACTCTGTAAAATTCATAGTGAGAATCCAGAGACAGATGTATAATATTCCTCTTACCTGTGGTATCTTCTGATCTCGAGGAGGCCAGTAATGCAGAGGTGAGACCCAACAGTATAATCCACATCCCGATGGCTGGTGAGGAATCTGTATGTGAATCCAGACGGTGTACAGTGCTGTAAGTTTGGAGTACTGGAGGTGAGATTTGAGTGTCAGAACTAATGAAGATCAGAGGAAAGGGAGGTGCATGTACAACCACACCCTTCTACATCTCCCTTCTGTCTTCTCAGGTCTCCGTGTGAGTCTGGTAAGAGATTGACATTATTCCTGAATCATCCCTCACCTCCAAATCACCCTGCTACTGCTTCTCGTCACCGTTAACATGTATATGAAACATTTGTTGGTCATTTTGTGTAAGTAGCTCTAAAGATGATAAAATAATTTTGGCAAGTTGAATATCAAAGTTTCCGAGAACTATATGTGACAGCTACTGCCAGCTCACAAAGATCCCCTGCTCCCAGTGAATCACACAAAATATCCAGGAATAAATCAAGAAAATACACAAAGCCTATTTAAGCTTGATCAAGATTTGTTCAGTGTGACATTATTTTCAACAAATTTCTCCACAAATTCTCATGACTGCTTTACACAAATTCTTAAATGATAATGATGAAAAAATACTACATTCAGTGATTTTTTTTTTTTAAATTTCACATCTACCACACCAGCATTCATTAGCCACATCAGTGACTTCATGAAATAATTAAGCCAAATGACTTTTCAGATCAAGATTCACGACAGGATGTTTCTTTGTAAAGCAACAACCACGGACAAACACAACTGACATTATTAGCTGCATTTCAAGTTTCTCATGAAAAACAGAAACTGCTTTTTGAACACAGCACAAATGCTTTATTTATGTCACTGCTGTTGTGTTCACCGTTGGTCATGTTGTGTTGTCAACATTAAGGCTGTTATGAACAGCGTGAACAAGACACCTCCTGGAAATGCAGATCTCCGAGACTCCTCTCACTTCCTGTATAGTGCTATGATTATATCTTTGCTACGGTGATACGCACAAACAAATGTACACACAAACTGATTCAGTAAAGACCAGTCTGGTCAAATTTAATTTCACTGTAACTCTTTATAATGCCGTATAATGCCAGTCTGTCACACAAAGCTATCATTTAAATTCACAATTAAGACAAACAAGGTGCAAAATCATATGAAGTCAAGTCAACAGTTTCTGGATGCTCATGTCAGTTTTGTCAAGAAATTCATAGGTACAACTTATTTTCATCTGCTCATTTGTTCTGTTGATTTTGAAGTGTGAAAGATGGCAGACGGCAGTAGATCAGCTGTGACCTGAGTCTGCCTTCTAAGAGCTGAAGCTATATCGTGTTATGTAGAGTCTGGTATCTGCTGGAATTCTGCTGAAAAGACGAGATTTATTATTAAACATCTTACAAATGATTTGAAAGAATTGGGTTTATTTCAAAATCACACTGATCTGGAATAAAAAAAACAGGAAGTGGTTGTGGCAGTTGCAGTGTTGCAATCTGCACCATGGCAACACACAAACACAAGAGAAAGTGCTAATGAAACACTTCTGCATGAGTAGCTAGCAACATAACACTGCATATCTAATATTATTTATGCACAACAGGTTTTAAAAGCTTACTGTACATTGATATTTTAGGTTATTTCACCCAACCTGCTGTCACAGTCCTGTGTGTTTACTCCCTGTGTGTCTTGCCCATAGTCACTCTCATTAAAGAGAGTTCATTAGCCACGCCCCCTCATGATCCTCTTAAGCGTGTATATATACAGTGTTGGTGATTCTCTCGTGGTTTGTCTGTCATTGTTTGTAACCGCTTGTTCCTCGTGTTTTCTTGAATGTTTATTAAACTCTTCCTGAGCTTAGATTCACTTCCCTGCCTGCTCTTTTTACCTGCGTTACACCTGAAGACCAAATTGAATGAACACAGACAAATATAAACAAGGCTGGTTATTTTTCAGGCATTTATTTTTCATTAATTAATTAATCATAAATAATTACATAATATTAGCTGAGGAAAAACCTACAAGACCCCAATTAAACAATTAAAAGATGAATCATTGTTGCAGACGGGGCGTTGAATAGAAAACGCCAGTCTTAGTGTTAGACTATCACTTATCATTAATTCAACACGTGCTTGTCTTGTGTCTGGAATGTTTCTGGCCTCTGCATCACATCTTTCTTTTTAAAGGGAGAGTCCACCCAAAAAATCCTCTCATCATCTCATCTCGTCTTAATGCCACACCAGATGTACATGACTTTCTTTCTTCGCAAAGAAAGACTTTTAGTCCACATGATGCAAGTGTGCGAAACAGTTTCAAAAACCACACAAAGTGAACACAACAGTAAAGTTTAAAATATTTGTATATTTCTTACACACGTCAGTTCACTTCAGAAGACATTGATTCATCATCTGGGATCGTATGGGTTACCACGTGTTAATTTTGTGTAGTTTTTTAAGCTTCATCTTCCCATACACTTGAAAAAAAACTTTGTGTTCTCATCTGAAGAAAGAAAGTCATATATGCGATGGCATGAAGACTGTATAAGGACTGTATTTTTTGTGAGATGTGTGTGTACATATATATATATATATATATGTGTGTGTGTGTGTGTTAAAATCTTACTAATTACTTGGAAATGCCCTGATTGGTTTAGCTCATCAGTACTTGTGCGAGCTCATATCGTATTATAATCCTTCAAGTCCGCTATGATCTCAAACTCTGGAACAATCTACCTAACACTGTTCGGGAGGCAGACACACTCTGTCAGTTTAAATCAAGATTAAAAACCCATCTCTTTAACCTAGCTTACACATAACGCACTATTGTATTTCTATAATTCAAATCTGTTAAAGGATTGCAGGCTGTGTTACAGCTGCATTAGTTTGTCTGTCTCATCTTTACTCAAGCTCACCGTAATCAGCCGTATCCAGACCAGATGGTGGACCTGTCCCAGGAAGTGAGAGTGAAATTCTCTCTAAAATTCCATTTGAGTTTTAAAACAGCCTTATCTTGCTGATGTGTCTTTGCTGCCATCTTGACCAGCGGCCTGCTTCTGCATCTGGGTGTCAGTGTGACAGTAGCTTCATAAACACTCTGTCAGATAATTTACTTGCTGGGTGAGCAGCATATTTAAATACAACAAATAACTGTGTCTGTCTCAGGCACTACACAAGAAACATGACTTTATTAAGGGCTCAACTGACTTCAGTAAAAACACTGAATAGACCCCAGCAAATAAAAAATAAAATAAAAAAGGATGATGCCTGCACTCAAAGACAAAACCAGTATCTAATGGTACACGATAATCCTGTTGGTAAATTTTGTCCTAACTTCGCAGAACTGACAGACCCACAGACTCAGAACTTCTCACGGTGGAAAACAGCTTGACTTGGAACGACAAACCAAGAAAGTGACTTTACTTTAAAACAGGAATTGAATTCCTCAGCACAGATGAGCAGATCCTGGTGTCCAAGCAGCAGCCTACTGATGAGGGAGGACCTGTGTCCTTTATATCACAACGTGACACAAGCAGAGTGTAAATAAATCACAATGGTTTGGCCTTCATCTTAGCCTCCCCTTACCAAAAAGTAGTATACTTCAAGTTTATTTTATTAAGTATATTTAAGTAAAGTTCAAGTATATTTTTAAGTATACTTTAAGTAGTAAATATACAAACATCAGTGTACTAGTAGTATACTCATAAGTGTACTATTTCAATACTCCTTGGGACTAAATTGGCCCACTCTCTAGTATACTTTAAGAATAACAGTAGTAAACTTTGAGTACACAACTAGTTTAGGCAATGCAAGGCAAGGCAAGTTTATTTATATAGCACGTTTCATACACAGTGGCAATTCAAAGTGCTTTACATAAAAGAAAGTGAAATAGTCATTAAAATCAATAAAAACAAGGAATTAAAAATAATAAAAAC
>JAFVLL020011959.1:0-13097 GCA_021397915.2 Tor tambroides
ACCTTGCAGGCAGAACTGGTACTAAACAAATCAGAGGCCTGACGTCTTCTAATGATCCAGTTATGTAATAATATTGCTGTAATGGCACAGTACATACTTCATAAATTACAAAGCCACCAAAGCGGCTTCTAAATGGTATTTGCATGCTCACCACCCATAACATAAATTTACATACAGAATGGTGACTGTAATTGAAAATCAACTTTGATCCACCCTACTAATGAACAATTACAAACCTGGTGCTCTCAGGCCCTGATTTGCATTCTAAGAGCCAGGCAAAAATGTTACTGCGAAGCATTTATCTCCTTCTGCAGAGAGAGCTTGTAATTCCTGACAGGCGGGTCAAAGTTTCTGTTTAATCTAGATCATAATTTTTTAAATCTGCTGATCAAGTGAATTTTAATAGAATAAAATACAGTCTGTTTGAAGGAAACACTAAAAGAAGACACCTAGGATAGGAAACACGTCTCAGATTTTGAGTTATTGCGTGTCGGGCGGATCGAGGAATGCACGTAACGCTGTGTTTGTTGGAAAACGGTCTGTGCACGGCACCATCAAAGACCTGCCATAAGGCCAGGTGCTTTTGAGGTGAAGTATAAGCCCCAGGGTATTATGTTTTACCCCTGCATATCAAAATGCCACATGCTGGGTCTAACTTATCTTGCGTTAAACATGAAGCTTCGTCAAGTATCCACACATCCTTAGATTCAGGATGTCTGAGCGGTGTCTTGGAGAAAGGACATTATTTAGATGTGTTTTAGTCTCATATAGAAACTTATTTTCCTTTCAGAGTTAAAGTAATCTAAAGTTTAAGTAATATTTCTATTCTATTAAATAATTCACACTGAATTTATTTATTTTTTTTACTTATGAGGTGGTAATAGGCTTCAATAGTCTATACATATATAAAGCAAGAAATAACTTTTTAACCATATTTTTAGGGCATTTGCCAACCACCTTTACACCTTTAAAATGCATTCAACGAATGACACTCATAAGAAGAGTTGCTGAACAGGTGCTTTTAAAAATATTACTGTGAAAGTGAGACTTGTTTTGGTAACCTCTTTCAATAAAACACTCGAGGTGTCGTTTCTGGCATTCACTTACCTCCAATGGCTCATGCGCTGCGAGGCGTCTTCCTCCCTCCATCGATCAATACTTACAAATGCCAGCATCCCCCTGACTAATGTGTTTGTGTAATAATATCTGTATCACACACAAAGCTGTTTGTCACACACATAGATGCACACAAACACAGACATGCAGTAAAGCAATAAATTAATCAGGAGATTAAGTGGAAAAAAGCCATTGATTTTTTGTTGTGTGCAAATAGGCATGAGAGGCGATGAGCACTGGGGTGGAACAAGCTACAGATGTGTGTGTGTGAGCGCGCTTGAAACAGGGAGTGAAATGCTACTAGCTATAGCTACCAATATGTATATGTATTGCTGGTATTCACAAACGCATTTTTTATTTTTATTTTTTAACTAATTGAACTAATCAACAATCAGAATCTGCATATGGAGGATTTGGATCAAACATACTGTACTGCCTCATTTAAACACATCTTAATCATGATTTAAGATGACGTAAAGCTGAGTGCAAATTAAGCTTACTGCAGCTAATGAAGTTTGTTTAATAGCTTCTGTTCCCGCTGCAGAGGTCTCACCTTTCTCCACCAAGGACTGATGTTGGGGAAAGGAGGGGTTTGATTTCTTTGCCAACTGGCTCATGTTCCATGGGAAAGCCAGCCAGCATCATCCCAGCGTGATACAGCCTGGCCTGGCAGAACTCCATACATCCTGCAGACACCCCACCCGCCCCTTTACAACAGGAATCCACAGGTCCTGCTGCACTGCGAGGAACTGGGCCAAAGACCCTGTTTACACCCGGTATTAAGATCCGTTTTGGGTGATATGATCGCAAGTGACTAAATACAGAAGCCGTTCACACAGTAAAAGTGTGGTCTCATCTGTGAAACTCCGCCGATATTACACGGTCAATAAAGCTATATTGTATATTATCAATAGTGTAACGATGTATGAAGCACTACTCACATAAAAGTCACTTTCAATCCAAGCATCTTGTTTAATCAAGATGGCAAATTCATGTGACCAACTTGAATACGTTGCGAAATATGTGTGGGGAAATTTTTTTCCCCCACTCAATCTTCTTGTCTGCGTAGATACCTATTGAAATATATAGAAGAATGTTTCCACCACAGAACATAAAAAATAAAACAAGTTAATTGCGACCTTTTATTTCACCGTTCTGAATTCTGCAAAAGGTTGAATTGTGAGATTAATGCAATAAAATGCAACCGATCTCGAGACACGTTTTAAAAGTTGAACTTGACACAGCAGCGTAAAAACGTGGCGTAAAAAAAAAGACGCGGTGGTCAAAGACATTCGTCTAGTGTGTGTTTACATAAAAAAAAAAATTAAATGCAGCATAGAGGAATGTAAAAATGCAGTACAAAAAGGTTTTGTAATTTTATCACTGAAACCCCATTCGGATGGACGCTAATCCTTGACGCACTCCTGACAGCAGTGAAGGACCGCCTACTCGCCTGTCAATCATCCACTGCTTTAAAAAAGGGGGTTTAACTTCTTAGATTAGGCCTATGTGCTGCTGTAAAACATTAACCATACATATATACTTTACAAGATTTCACTAGGCTTTCTCAGTAGTAAGTTGGATAACAACATGCAGAAATACAGATCATCCTGCAAGATGTAGTTTGTGATAAGACTTTAAAAAAAATGTAACCATTAGGCCTATAAAATGTTTGGCATAAGTTCCTATTAGGTTATCACACAAAAACGTCCCCGAAGTTCAGCTTGAAACATATTTTTTGTGCTTTTCTTACTTGACAACTTGTGTTGGACCACCTGAGACAGAACTTAATATCTGGTGTAAATGAGCGCAATGCCTGCGGCTTGTTTCCTTCCGCACTCTAGCAAAGTATAGCAGTACAACACCAAAATGCCACAATACAAATCTGATTCTGCATTTCTGAATCATAGCCACAGCTTTACCATACAGGTCACCATGTCATTCATGTGAGTACAGCCTTGAATCTATTTGCTGGTCTGATATACAAAAGCAAAATCCCACAATGCATTCTCACGCATAAAAAGATGCAATGCTGTCCGACCTCCAGATCAACGTGCTTCCGAATGTGAAACACTCACTCTTTCAGGCTTTGTATGGTTTACCTTTCACGTCCTGATGGCTTGCCCTCTCCGTCACTCCACGTATTTATTTGCCGCATACATTTCCATGCCTTCACTTGCAGAGGCCACTGGGAGTGGAGAAGGTGAAGAGGGCAAAGTGGAGCGAACAAGTGACTTAAACAGCTCCTTCTGTACGCCATTCACCTTCACTGACCGCCACAGAACACACACGCACACACTTGCTTCCGTTCCTGACCTTACAAAGCCATCACTGTTGAGGGCAAAGGTAAAGCAGATGCAATCGTCTCATTGCTATTCCCTCAACAAAAGAGTGCGGATGAATAAACAGTGTCCATCAGGCGGCCGGAATATAGCCGAGTGAATGAGGTGTTTGGGAAGGGGTCAGGGAGAGGTGACTGTAACCATGTCAGAACCACAAGTGAGGCCATTGGTAGTCAGCAGTCGACAACAGGTGGACAGATGGTGCAATTGGCCTGAGACCCCAACGAGGGAAACTTTTTGATGCTATCTTTATTTACGACTTCTGCATCTTTTAGCATTTTCTACTTGCGTTCTGAAAGGATTCGGTTCTTCTGAGGCCATCACTGTCTCTTGTTTTAGCTTTAACTGTCTTTCATTCAGTGTGCAGTCTTTCTTACATAAATACACACCTGTGCACTTCCTCTCTTTCTGCCTTGAGCGATCCAGTCTCTCTCTGACAGGAGCAACGGAAGTGCAGTGCTTGAGACAGCAGATGGTTGCTTACCTCACTTGACTCAGGCACCTGCCTTATAAAATAATCATAGTAATCATGTGTACGTTCGACAAATGAAACGTTTAATCTAAAACATTGGAATCCATGCACAGACCCTACGTAAAACTCCATTCACATACGATACTTAAAAATTAAAGACGTTTATTCTGTTAACTGAGAGCCATCAATTATATAGTGAATGTTTCAATTAGAAGCTTTGCCGTGTACCTTTGTCCTCACAGAGTGTACAGAAGGGTCCAAAGTGTTTAAAAAACAATGGAGTACAGATATGGACCGGTTTAGTGACAAAGGAGACTTGGAGGATGTGTTTTAGCATGTGTGTGCGAGTGTGTGTGTGTGTGTGTGTGTGTGTGTGTGTGTGTGCGTGTGTGTGTGTGTGTGTGTGTGTGTGTATGCAGCACCTGGGTTGTGGTGCTACCTGCAGCAGAATCCTGATTGAGTTTGTTAAATAATGCATGGCTCTGAGGACAGGCCTTTGATAAAGTGTAGCACAAGAGCCCATGCATAAACAGCCACCATATGCAGAGGAAATTGATGGAGGAGATAAACTCCTCTGTGTGTGTGTGTGTGTGTGTGTAAGTGCCAGTCTGAGTGAGTATTTAACTGTATCAAGGGTGTATTTTTATGTGCTGGTTTGCATGGGCAACCTACTACATATTGCCATAGAGGCCTACAAAAAGGTACTTTGGTGGTATTATGGTACCATGATGAAATCAGATGGTACTTTGATATGTATGATTAAAACATTCATATTTGCTTTAGACTCAAAATGAATAACTCCTGAAATAATGAGACACCAAATACAAATTACAACATTTGGTAACACTTTACATTAAGGTTCCCTTTATAAACGGTTTATAAAGGTGTTCATAAATGACTAATAACTCATTTACAAATGGATTATAAATCATTGAGAAGCAGTTATAAATACATGAATAGGGTGATTTTAATACCTGCCAAACAGTGAGCCATTTTAACTGCCATGTTATAAATGTTTAATAAATATATTTATTCATACTTTTATTTCACGATGCAGCAAAAATAGACTATTATAGCAAGACTGAAGGGTGTTGTATTTATTTTTTTTCTCATTCGTAACTCATGACTGTTAATAATAATTGGCAACCAATAATAATTGATGAAAACTGAGCACATTAGAGCATTTCTGAAAGATCATATGACACTGACGTCTCCTGGCTTATTCAGCAGTCATGGCTGCTGAAAATTCAACTTTGATATCACAAAAATAAACTATGTTAAAAAAAATTGCTCAAAAAGCCACAGAGGTCAACCAAAGTGTAGCACCATGGTAATTTCTGATACTTTAGTTTCTAGTTTACTTGTTAGTAAGGTGCATGCCCCCTTGTGTATTTAACATAAAGACCTATAAAAACAATAATGCCCTCAAGCGTTTTGTCTGCATTATGAATCCTGTATGTTTTTAAAGATATACTGTCGATAACACCATTTATATGTCTTATGATGCTATTTAGTATATCTATTTGTGTGTGAATGTGTGTAGCTTTGAGCCGATCTGTGTAACTGTAGTGGGTCAAGGGGCTGTCGCTGGGGTCAAGGACTGCTTTGTACATGCGAAGAAGCAGTGCTTTCTGTGGATCTGAAGAAAGAGCTGCTATCATCATAAACAGCCTGTGTATGGAGATACATGCAAACTAGCCTCTATCTTAGTCCGCCCACCTTATCACAGAACAGTGTCACCCTGATCTCATCAGTGCTCATCCTTCCTTTTTTCTTTTTTAATCTGTCTTTTTTCTGTCTTATAGTCTGTCAGTCCATCCCTGATCTTTCTTTCTTTTTTCATTTAGCTCTTTAGTTTTTTGTTTACTTACATGAAGTTATAGATCCAGGACCTTAAGCATGCGTCTTTCTTTTAGCCCAAGTCTATCAGTCTCATTACCCACAATGCACCCCTGGACCTACTCTATTCTTTTTTCCTGCCCGCTAACCAATACATACCCCAACCATAAACAATAAAAATATACTGGAGGAAAAACAAACTCTTTTGTGGGTGTGTGTGATTCTTCAGCTTTAATTTACTTAGTCCATTAATATTTCAACTTTCCCCTTCTCTCTCCCTCCTTACTTCGGGTGGACACAGTGGTGGTGGGTGTGCTGAACCGTCACACCCTTGTTGTTTCAAAGGCATAAATATTTCAGCCCTGCTTTATTGGAGACCCTTGTTTCACATCCCAAAACTCAGTGGCACACAAGAACACACAGACTATCACATATTACCGCTTTGCTTTATTTTTCTTACTCTGTCTCTGTTCTAAATAATCTTCTTTTGTACCTTCTTTTCTTGAATGAGCGTTTCTTCAACTATTGGTTCTATCGGCCTCAAAAAGACACTTTTAATGAGCTCACTAGCCTTTTTTGTGTACTTAATTTTTTGTATTTTACACACAATTAAATCATTTTTTCACACTTTTTGCAAAATGGAATTCCTGCATGGAAATTATGCAAAACACACACACACACACACACACACACACAGGTTTCCTTGTTTTATGGGGACATTCCATGATTTTTATACTGTACACTCTGTATTAAAACTTTAGAATTTAGTTTTTAGAATTTTAGATTTTCAAAAAACTTCATTCTGCATGATGTATAAGCTGTTTTCCTTATGGGGGCTGAAAACATGTTTCCACAAGGTCAAAAATGGCTGGTTTTACTATCCTTGTGGGAACATTTAGACCTATAACGTAGGGAATACCAGGGAGACACACACACAGACACAGACACAGACACAGACACAGACACAGACACACACACAATATTTATCTTGATTTTTCTTTTTCTTCACACATCACATCTCATATTTAATCTCAAGCTCTTTACTGACACTGTTCTTCAAAAAAACTTTTGAAAAAGAAAACATTTTAATATGGATAATATTTTTTTGCTGCAATGGGAATTATGCTATTACGTATGTGCTTAAAAAGATTAAAAGTCTGCCTGGAACAAACACATAAAAGGCAATACATTACGATAAGGTCCCATTAGTTAATGGTAGTTAATGTATTAACGAAATTTAGCAATGAGAAATACATTTGTTACATTATTAACCTTTGTTAACATTAGTTAATAAAAATACTGTTAACTGTTAATTCAGGTAAGTTCAAGTCTATTATATAATATTAACAGATACAACTTATATTAATATTATTTTAATAATATTTAAAGGTGTCCTTGTTACAGTGTAATTATACATTTAAGTAGTGAGTAATATTAATTAACTACATGTACTTACTATATGGTTAGGGTCAGGATTAGGGTTTGGTTTAGGGTTATGTGCATGTAATTATGCACAATTTATTGTTATTATAATAGTAAGTACACGTAACATGTGACAAAGACACCGTAAAATAAAGTGTTACCATAATGTATTAGTAAATGTTGAAATCAAGAAGATCATAACTAAGATTAATAAATGCTTTATTGTATTTGTCATTGTTAGTTAATGTTAACTAATGGAACCTTATTGCAAAGTGTTACCAAGGTATTTGAAAAATAGCAAATAAATGATGAAGGCTCAGTAAAAAGTTATACCAAGACAGTTTTAACATGCTCTTTAAAAACAAACATTGGTTTAAATAAAACTGGATGACTATTTTTTCTTTTTAATAAAAATGGACCCCTAAGACATTAGAAGTTAGACGTATATTTTTTGCAGGTCATATTAAAGGACACAGGCATGTTTTCATCTGTAGAGTCCCAGCTGAGCTTTCCTTATTCAAATGTCCAATCTACTCTCCTCTCTGCTGAGTATTTACTCTAATAGACCTCCAATGAGGCGTTGGGAGTGAAGCATCAAACACAAGTTCATTAACCTGCCGCTTTTCTGAAGTATCTTTCTTTTTCCCTCACCTTGGTAATGCGCTCTTCCTGCCTGCCTCAGTCATTACCTTTTGCTCTGATGTGTGTGGGTGCGATTGCATGATTGTGTGTGTGTGTGTTTGTGTCTTAGTTACATCTTACCATCACAGTGTCTTGGCACGCATACGCCCACACGCAATGCATAAAAGTGAGGACGTTATAGGTGATCTTCGCAGGCAAATGGGAGCTACGAAGGAGCCTTTGACGAGACAAAATACACTGCCAAACTCAACACACACATACACACACACCCAGGAGGAGGGAAAAAACAGAGCAATAAGCAATTTGAAAAGTTGGAATTGGATTTTGCAGAGAAGGAGGAGGCCGTCGAAGGTTCTTTTCTCACAGACCAGTGCCCAATGCAGCATATGCGCACAAACGAACCTGACGGGATGCCATATTGAAATGCGCACTGTCTCCGGGGCACTTATCCACCCCTGAAATTTTTTTAAATGCAAAGTGGGTTGTTTTTGCCTACTGACCCAATCACCTCGGCCCAACTCCACCATGGCCCCGCCCTTCCCTGGACACCCCCGCCCCGTTCGCCGAGGACTCTCTACTCATTTGCCTATTCATTTAAAAACACCAAATGCCCACTGAGATCCAATATGGGGCAGAGGCAGGGGGCTCGAGCAGGCCCACAGCGGGGAAGAGCCGTGAAAGAGACGGGGGAAAAAAAGAACAGAACAACCTGGCAGAGAGGAAAAGAAAATAAGGGAGAGAGGTGGAGGATGACCAGGCGTCATGAGGAAACGTCTTCAAATGCCTATCTCTCACCATCTCTTGCTTCTCCTCCCTCATCCTGCTTTCAGGCTGGTGGGTGGCTGGTTGATTGGGTAGAGCTGCTGCCCTCTTTGCTCCATGTGTCCTGTACGTGAAAGGACCATTCTCACCCCCTCTGTCTTTCTCTTTATAGATGGGAATGTTATTAAAAGACACATTCTCACACAAAACTGGTACATGAGGTCAGATAAAGTCCATTCTACATGTTGCTAAAAACACATTAAAAAGGCCAAACTGGGGTTTAAAATGAAAAACAGGCTAGCTTATTGCTGATAAGTGTGTCTGGAGTTACAGTAGGTGGTGTAAAAAGTACTGAGAAATTATGCTTAAGTGAAATTACTGGGTCAAATCCAAGAAAAAAATCTAGTCCAAAAGATACCGTCTTAACAGCGTTTAAATATGGACATATTTCTTTACTATTAAACTATTTACTATTTAATAGTTCTTGCAGTCAAGAAACAGCGGATTTTTTTTCATTAAAGTGACTTGATGCACAAATACCGCAAAGCAACCTGTTTAAATGCAATTCTCAATGCAAGTATAACAACAAATAACATACTGTTTTGAAATATACTGAAATAAATATACTTTTTTTCAGTTGTCATCATATATAATAGAAATATAAATATATTTATGTGTTAGGCTAACCGAGACTTGTCATAGCACTTGCATATTGTTGCTCTTTTGTTGATTCTGATTGCTTCTATTGTCCACATTTTTAAGCGTCTGCTAAATGACTAAATGTAAATGTAATGTAAATGTAAATATATAAATTGTATATATGAAAAATTAAATCAATTATATAAGAAAACTTCCATAAACTTGATAGTTAGTGAGAAGAAAATAACTCTAGTGAGGAACATTTTGATAAACATAAGCGCTATTTTACATATTTAGTAATATTCATATTTTTATGTAACCAGTCGTCTTCATTATTTAATGTATGTTTGAATAAATTTGTCATGAAAACTTTAATTCCTGTTTCAGTGTTTTGTTTAAAAAAACCATTTTGGTGCATCACTAATTATCATATTATATAACTTTCTGCTTAACCAGTAAAATTTATTGTTTTATGCACACAACAGAATTTCTGTGACAAAAATTAGCATGTCTTTCTGTATTAACAGTATGAATTTGTTAGCTTATCTGAAGAATAAACTCATCCCACAAGCTCGATTCAATGTTCTTTAACACCTGAAACACGTGTTCTCTTAAAACAGCTTATATTTTCTCATTCATCCTCATTCTCTCTCTCATCACAGACACACGCACATGCACACGCAGGTTATTAGGGCTAATTGCAGAGGCGATGCTGCTTTCTTCAACAGTACAAACAAAATCAAAGTGGAGCTTTCCCTCCTCCTTTTGTCCTTCCTTCATGAGCTGAAAAGGTATGCTTGTTCCCAGACCTCTTGTTCTAAACACTTCAAGCGCCTGGTGACAATGAGGCTAGTTGCAGACCTCTTAAAAAGCAATAATCTCCATATGAAAAAGAAATGCATTGTAAAACGACTCCCTCCATACATTAAAAGTAAGGTGTTACTCAAGAAGACTTACTTGCTAACAAACTGCCAGCATATGCCGCGCAAGTCTCTGTGGCTAATCCATGCAGAAATGCAGCAGTTAGCACAAAAGAGCATCCCATAGTGAGGAGCATATGCAAAAATCACTGCCACATAATAGCCTCTATATCCTTAGGATATTGAGAGAGAGCCACCAGTGAATACAAAAAGAGTTGCCCTACCACTAGCAAACCTTGCGGTCATGCGCCCTCGCTAATGCTAACATCAGGGCTTATGGCGCGATGCTTGGAATATCTGTACCCCAGGAGAGATAAGCGAGAGCCGTGTTCAATCCGCCGCTAAGCCAAGTGTCCCCAGTGAGATGGCTCACCTATTGTCTATGCTCATCATAATGTAGGCCATGTTGTCTTCCCTATTTCGCACCGACCATTCAATTAGCCCCCATTTCCATAGTAATTGAGGCAGGCGTTAGAAGGGTCAGCCATGACAAGGGGATGAGAAGTGCCCGACAAGACTTTTTTTAAAGGGCTCTGTTAGAGCTGGCACGCAGGTGGAGTCTTTAATGGTGCCTTTCTCTTTAGCAGATGTTGGTCTCGTTCTGAACACTAGCGTAGCAGTTGTTAGCTATTTTTAAGCACTAGGTTCTACTTGTCAGGTGATCTTATTTTTAGATTGTATGGTTCAGGCATTAAGGTGGCAAAGTATATTTGTTGAATGTTAAAGTTAATTCAGGTTTGAGCTACAGAAGCTGTAATGTGCTAAGCATACATGTGCATGCTAGCACCTTTGTTTGTGGATCCTGACTATAACAACGAATGCTCTGCTTTTTCTCATTCATTACATTCAATTGACTGCATATTGAGGACATCGAGAAGTCTTATTTTGAAATTTGGGTTTTGGAAAATATTTACTTTTGGAGAGTGAGAAGAAAATTAAGTAAGCAAAAGGCATAAAAGCAAAAGTCCAAATATTATATTCCTGAGCTATTGAATATTTCATTCATATGGGATCTTCAAGGCAAAATTAACCCCAAAATTAAAGATATTTTTGATGAAAAGATATTTTTGATGAAATCTGAGATCTTTCATAGACCCTGCATAGACAGCAAGGGAACTACCACAGTATAGTAAGGCCGTCAATAAAATAGCCCATGTGACATCAGTGGTTCAACCGTAATTTTATGAAGCTACGAGAATACTTTTTGTGCGCAAAGAAAACAAAAATAACTTTATTCAACAATTATTTTTCTTGTAGCTTCATAAAATTATGGTTGAACCACTGATGTCATGTGGGCTATTTTAACAATGTCCTTACTACCTTTCTGCAGGGTCAGAAAGCTCTTGGATTTCATCAAAAATATCTTAATTCCTGTTCCGAAGATGAACGAAGGTCTTACGGGTTTGGAACTAATGACAGAATTTTTATTTTTTGGTGAACTATCCTTTTAAGTCATTATTTACTGAAATTACCACCGTAATGTTTAAATGGGTTGTTCACCACAAAACTGTGATTATTGACTTACCCTTTGTTATATCAAAACTTTATGACTTTCCCTTCATAAAAGAAGATATTTTGGAAATTAGGATTTATAGAAGTCAAAGGTCACCAATACCGTTCTGGTTATCAACATTCTTTAAAATATCTACTTTTGCGAGTACATTTTTAAAGGTGAGTCAGTTATGACAGAATTTTCAAACCTGATGTGAGATGTATTGGCATGTGATATTTACATATACTCAAATGTGAAATTTGATTTAAGAGCTGTGTTGGAAGAGATTATCATATCATAAACAAATCTCTCATATAAATTCAGAATAGCAGTGTACAGACTACTTTTATAGAGTCATCTTGACACCTGATTCTCTTTCATTGTATGGAAAAGAGCAGCATCAACACAGTCAACTAAACTATTTCTTTTTTATTCCACAGAAGAACAAAAGACATACGGGTAGGAAACAACACGCGGGTGAGTAAACGATGACAGAATTTTCATTTTTGTTCAATTATTCCTTTAAAAAAATCATGGTATGTCCTGGTGTCGGCCTTAAGACTGACAGATCAGTCAGTCAATGTAAATCCCACATTAAACACAAACCTGTCACATACATCCAGTGTCTTCTCTCTTTTTTCTCATTTAACCGTCTCTGTCACTTTCTCAATCTGTCTTTCTGCCTCTTTCACTCTCTTTCAGAGAAAAGTGTCACGCTGTCATTACTAGAACTTTGTTTCGCTGTCTTTCTGTGTCTCTTACTCTGTCGTTCACCCTCTGTCTCTATCTACCTCTCTGTCAGAGACGGTGCCAATAACATTGGCAGTCAGTGCCAAGCTCTTATGTAGTTCTATGTACACCACCCCTGTCTGGCACGACGTACGACTGAAAGAGAGAGAGGGAGGAGGAGACAAATAGAGAGAAAAGGAAACAGGGGATTGCATGCAGATGCAAGGCCCTTCTCGTTTACAAATATGCAAATAGTGTTGCCTTTGTGATATGCAAATGAGAGATTACAGACCGCTAATTAGGGTCAAAAGAACTGTTCACGTCAATTAGAGAGAATAAAAAATGATACCCCGATCGGCTAGCCCTCTTCCCTCCCACCCCTCCACCTCCTACCCTCGCCGCTCACCCCTGCCATGGATATCCTTTCCTTTTGTCTTAAAAACAGGAACAAAAATGAGGACCAATAAAAGAGACATTAACACAGGGGGCAGCGAGCATATGCGTTCAATCGGCAAGCTTTTATAAGATCGGTCCAGCTGCACCTCTATAGAGAGCCTCCTCCACCTCTTCCCTCTCCTCCTCCCTGCTATGTACCTGACGGACGAGGCTGCAGGAAGAGCGAGGCCTGGATTTGCATTCTAATGACCCTCCCCACCATCTTCCACTCCCTTTGCCTGGCCCCTGAGAGGCGGCCCCTTGCATCACCCAGAGATCAATTAGAG